>PVJL010005925.1:0-100323 GCA_004026885.1 Lyroderma lyra
GGTGTGCGCGCTCGCTCCTGGCGCGGTGTGCGCGCTCGCTCCTGGCGCGGTGTGCGCGCTCGCTCCTGGCGCGGTGTGCGCGCTCGCTCCTGGCGCGGTGTGCGCGCTCGCTCCTGGCGCGGTGTGCGCGCTCGCTCCTGGCGCGGTGTGCGCGCTCGCTCCTGGCGCGGTGTGCGCGCTCGCTCCTGGCGCGGTGTGCCCACCGTAAGTGCCTGCACTCTGTGTCCTACTAATGAACTAAAATGAAGGGAAGGGCTTCTGGTGGGAAAAAAAAAGACATGTAACAGGCTCATAACGTCCCATGTACCATAGAAGCAGGAGTCAGAAGCACGTGGAGGCCCCAAGGAGCCGGAAAGTAATTTTGCAATAAGCCAAGAACAGCTAAAGAGACGAAGAGAGAAAAGGGTGTTGATCTGGGTCCTGCTGCTTCTCCTCCGATGAGAATGGTCTGAGGTTCGGCGTCACGGATTTGTCCATGGAGAGGAACATGCAGCTGAGAACAAGTCAGAAGGGTAAGTAGAAGGTCAGAGACCCCCCTACTTGGTGGTTCACGCAGCGTAAGCGTCCGACAGGCGTAATAAGCAAACCCAAGTGAAGGACTCCTCGCAATTCCATCACAAACCAGTTCATCCCAAAGTGAGGCGTGGAGCAGTATGTGGGAGAGAATTTGTGTGATTGTCTGTTTAGACTTCAAATGAAGAAAATATTGGAAACAGTGTTTTGATGGATTGAGAGACTTTCCGCTTCACTATGGCTGAATAGCAGAACACTAAAACGTCGTGGGTTAAAATAACCGCAGTGAGTTGCATGTATGTCGCCATTTCTGTGGCTCAGGGACCAGGCACAGCTCAGCTGTCCAGCTCGGGGTCTCATGCTATTACCGTCCGACAGCGGCTGATCCCTCGAGTTCACAGGGCTGGGGCAGCTAGCCAGGCATCTCTTTCTTGTCCAGTGGCCTCTAGTCACTCTGTGACTCCTGTCCATGTGGTCTTTCCACGTGAGCTGGGAGGGGCCCCAGCTTGGTGGCTTCAGAAGAGTTGGCCGGTGTAAGTGGCGGCTTAAGACCTCACAAAGGAGAATCCCATTGGGTCAGGCAGAAATGGTATGGGTGTTTATGTCCCAGCCTCAGATGTCACACAGCATCCCTTCCACACTATTCTGTTGGTTAGAGCCAAGCCAGGAGCCTTCACGGATGGCTGACAGACCAGGTCCCATTGTAGGAGTGCATGTGAGACAGACCTATCATTGTGTTATATCTGGAGAATCCACCAGACAGGCAAATGAAAACCAAACATACCATAAAGTGCCCCATGTATGTTACTGGTGTGCGTGTTACTGGCATTACTATCACTGGGGTCCTGTACTCTGGGTGTTGTCGCATGGCTGCCAGCAAATTCAATTCTCCATGATCCCAGAGATTCTGCCTCACTACCTCCCCATTCAAAGGCGGGGTCACGTTCGTCTGCTTGATTCCAGATGCTCGTGTACTAGGGGAAGACGACCCTTAAAAAGTGAATATCTGATCATTAAACTTCAGCAGATGTGGGGTGATTTGTAACTCCTACCAGTCCCCAAGACTCACAGCATAATGTGGGCAGTTTACTAAATATTCTGGGATAAGGGGGAACTCTCAGGTAGGGCAGCCAAAGAAATTGCCATTCCACAAACTGACTTAACTTACGAGTTAAGTCCTATGATAGATGGACAAGGAAAAAGGAGGAAAAAGTGTATCAATCTGGAAGTGCTTTATGAAGATTAAAACCCACTGTGTCTCCGTGGTAGGCATGAGAAATATATGCATGATTGGTTTAACAGGTTTTTAAAAATATTGATACAAAAAGCTTTTTAAACTTTCCAAATTATTTAAAGAAAAAAGGCAATATTGAAAAGTTATGCCCTAATATAACCATAATCAATGAACTTGTCTAAATTATTAGTATAAAAGCAAGTTTAAGTAATAAAAAACTAGTATTTTTTCTTGATAATTCACATGGCATATACAGATACATATATGGGTCTGTATAAGTGTAGATTATTTTATATACTCAAGATTATTTGACAACTTTTAAAACAGAAATTCTTACGAGGATATCTAGAAGATAAATTGCAAAGAAAATGTTATATGCACTATATTAATATAGATACATCATTTCCTTTATTTCTAGATTGTTTTGTATGAATGCTATTTCAGTTCCTTAGGCCATTAATTTAAAAACTTTTATTACTAAATATGCTTCCAACCACATTGAGCCTATTACTGTTAAGAAAAAAACAAAGAAAGAACACTGCTTCCTGAATTGAGGTTTTTTTGTCTTTAAATTCCAATAAACCATTTCTAAAAAACAAGAAAGCTATCTTGTGGATATCCTTTATGTTAGCTCATCTTTAAGTGGTCCTAAGTTACTATTTGGTGGTTGGACCTTTAAAGTGTTTTCATAAATCTTGAGATTAACAATGGATGCTGAAATGCAAGCTTGTAAATGTAACATTACAGTTCTCACTTTCTGTGAAAAATTATTTTTCACTAGACTTTCACAATCTATTTTTAAGACTCCTCATTTACACATTCACATAGCTAATTAGTTATAATATAACTTTCTGAACATTTAACCCACTGACGTCCTGATGCATCTCAACACAATAAATAGCAGAATTCCTTCTAGAATCACTGAATGATTTACACGCATACACACACACACACACACACACACACACACATACATACACATACCCTTACATATCCCAAGTGAGCTGTGTAAACTCCAATAAGGGTAGGGACCATAGTTCCTGTATTTACCACCAAATGTAAATCTTTTTCACATACTAGAACAAAGAAGACACTCCAAAATGACGAGGTAAATGAAAGATTAAGTGAAGAGACTATAGCGCTAAGGGCATGATTCCTCTCTTGAGACGTCCAATTTGTGAAATCTATCAAGTAACTCTTCACGTACTCTGATATATCAGAATGTTGAGAATTTTTCCACAGGGCCCTTCATGTTCTTACAGAGCGTAGCACCAAGTACTGTGCCTAGAATATACACTACTTCCTTCTGTCAGGATGGTCACAGTAGCACACACTACTGTCCTGTCACAGGAATAGCTCCCCTAGGCTCAAGTCCATTGTGATGACAGCTCACATCCTATCAGCAGACGGTTCCCTCAGTAACTACCTAAACTAACAAAATCAAACATCTCCAGGCATGGTCTTACTTAATCAGCATTAAATAATCGCTCTCTTTTTGTGTACTATAAGAACTTCTCTTCCATTTCCCAAAAGGTCATATTAAATTGTTTTTAACAACAAAAGAAAAAAAAAAACACTAAGCTAGATATGAACCATATATTCCGGACAGGCTATCCATATATAAATGATTACTATAAATCATTAAGAAAAAATGGGCACACACAATTTTAAATTGGGTAATAAATATATAAAGAAATAAATAGATAGTTTAAGTAAATAAATTAAATCTAACATTTTGTGGAGTTAGTAATATGTACAATAAAAAAGTCATAAAATTTCACCTACAGAATTGGTGTAAAATTAATTGATAGCACTCAGTGATATATAGCATATGGTGAAATAAGTGTTTTCAAACATTACTGTTGTATAATCTTTTTGGAGGCCAACTGTAACTAATTATCAAAACATTTTAAATTCTCACATGTCAAACTGGTACAATAAGCTCTAAAAATGTATATCCTGAAAATTATCACAGATCCACATGTGAGATTTACTTATTTTTAATCTAATAGTATTTATATCTGTATATTCTTGGTAGTAACCTAGCAGAAGACATTGAATAGATATTTAAATATGTTACTTTTAAGTTATCTTTACCCATTTATGTATAGATTAAATGTATAAGTACTTACCTAAATATATTCCATCAAGTAAATATTTAGATGCATGTGGCTTTTTAATTGGTTGGTGGTGGTTTTGTTTAGTTTCCCTTCAGTACTACAGTGAATATTCAATATGGTGTTATTCTCAATACCCTATACAATAAGTACACTTAATTATATGTTTGTATTCTGCCTCCTAAAATTTATGAAATGGGAGAAACTAAACAAGAGATGAAAAAAAGCAGTGAAGAATTGAGAATGGTATAAAGGTATAGAAGAAAATTTAATTTTCTCTTCCACAGAAAAGCAGAATAAGAGACTATTATGAAATGTCACTAAAATTTTATAACTGTCAGTACCCTTAAGCCAAAATGATCATCACTGCTCTTTTAAATGTGACAGAGGCAATTTCTTCAGCACAATAAGAAGATCAAATTTTTTACCATCAGATAAGAAGGGCTCTCCAGACAGGAAATACACAAAAGTGCTCACCGCCACCTTCCATCACAAAGGAAGCCGGAAAAAGAAAAAAAAAAGTTAAGAAACCTATGATAAGTATGCCTAAAAGGATCAAGAAATGAGGGAGGCAGGAGCTCCTAAAGAATAGTAATGGTTTATATTTAAAACGGGAGTACACTCTTTTCACTGGCTTTCTGTGGCAGATGAAGGAATTCTGAGAGGAAAGGAGACACTGGGCTCTGCAGGAGACAAAAGTGCACATTTTCCCAGCGGTGACTCGATGTTGTCTGGGAAAGTGCTGGGCAGTGAAAACAGGTCAGGAGAGGAAGCAAAGTGGGCACTGATAAAATATCATTGAAATAAAAACGACAAGTGAGTTTAAGATGTACATTCAGCTAATTCAAATGCAAGAGAAAAAGTTAAGGGCTGAAATATTTATATTTTAGTATGAAATCAAACCCTGAGAAAGGAAAGATACCAGACAAGGAGTTTTTATGTTCTTAAAACCGCATGTTACAAGTAGATAAAAAACGGAAGTACATTGTTCTGTTTGAAATTACCTCAACCATTTTGATTTCCATCATTTTATGAGTCCTTTCAACTTTGAAGTTCTGAAATTGCATGTTCATGACTCAGCATTTTATACTGATTTGGTGTTGTTTGAAGGTATATGTATATATAATCTATCAAATAGACTTTTTCAAATTTTAGCAAAGTACCTGTATTCAGAAACTTTATGTTGCTCATATTTTCTTTTTCTTGTTCTGCAATAAATAATCAATATTTAAATTAGCATTTCTTATTATGAATTTTATAAGCTACTTAATATAGACCACATTCTAACAAAAAGGAAATTCTACATTTCCTTACTACAATCAAGACAACAGTAGTACTCCACTTCAGTGCTGCATTAGGATATATGTATATTTTAAATAATATATGTATTTTACTGTTTATAGTGCTAACTTTAAAAAGATGACTGGTGAAAGTACATACATTTTCAAAAACAATTAGAATACGTATTAATAGAAATTTTTTTAAATCACAAATGGTCTTGTTAGTAGACGTAATTTAATGTGGAATCAATGATCTATTTTGATATTTTATGTTGAACTCTGGCAGCAGTAGCAAGTTTCAGTTGTGATATTAATTATACCTCAATAAAAATTTTCAAATGCAAATTATGGTGCTTTGTGACTAAAGATGCCATTTGTGTTTCAGTGATCAGTTGATCAATAATAGACTTTTTTCCAACTCTCTTAGAATCAGTTGTTAATATATACATTTTTAAATATATTATGAATATGAGGATCATTTCCAAAGGCTCTATTAAGTAACAATTGTTGTAAAAATTGTTTTTCTCTGCTCTTTTTCGACTGTGTCAAATACTAATTTGTTTTTTGTTAATAACCCACAGTTTTATTTTATTGTCATAGACATAATGGCACCGGAACTCGTGTACTAATCCTAGACTACATGTCTTTGGAGTAAATTTACATGAGAAAAATAAACATTTATATACTTAAGTAACTGCATTTGAAATTGTGTTTTATGTACAACTCATTTAATGGTATAGAGCTTGTGGAATAAAATGTTGAGGTATTTGAAAATATAGTTATAAAAACACCACCAATGTATCTTTTGCTTTCATTTTTTTACTACTATGTAAATATGTATTAATTTTAGAAGATAATTTTATCATGTCATATGCTATACAAAGTAGAAAATCCATTCTATTGATAAAATACAGTTTTCCAACTTCTTGACCTCCATGAAATGCAACTTACTTGAAATAATCAACCTGTATGTTATTCAGCATGTGGCATTTTACTATTTGAACAATTTTCTGATTAAATGTATACATGACAGAGTCCTTATGCAGTTATTTCAGTCATATTATAATATTAAGAAATATATTTTACTGTATATTGTTCTTATTATGTTGCATTATAAGGTGCAAATTACCGTTGACCCTTGAACAGCACGCATTTGAACTGCACAGATCCACTTATATGCAGATTTTTTTCAATGACTCCTGCACAGGTATTATGTGTTCCTCATGCTTTTCTTAACTTTTTCTTTTCTCTAGCTTAATCTATTGTAACAATACAGTATATAATACATATGACATACAAAATAAGAGTTAACTATGTTATCAGTGAGGCTTTCAATCAACAGTAGGCTATTAGTAGTTAAGTTGGGGGGCGGTCCAAATTTTTATGCAGATTTTTGATTGCTCACAGGTCAGCACCCCTCATCCCTGAGTGTTTTAAGGGTCAGCTGTATATCACATCTTTTTATACTTGTGATTATGTATTAACTAGAGCTTGAGAAAAAAAACGTCTCCTGATAGTGAGTATGTTGCTGGTAGGGTATAGGTAGAAGTATTACTTTAATATTCTGATGTCAGACTTTTTAATAGGGCATCAGTTCTCCCCAACACTGAAGGAATCTTAGCATCCATTCAATCTCAAAGTCAACCTAAAGAAGAAGACACTGCAACGGGACGACCATCATGGCCTGGAGAGCCCTGTCTGATCAGGCCTGCCCTTCCTCCCCATTTCCATTTACACCGCTATTCCCCTTGCACACTACACTCTCACCACACCAGCCTCTTTTGTTTTCCTTAAATACCATGCTATTTCTCTCCCCTGTATTATTGGAAGGGACTTACTCTTTTTTCTCTATTGAATTTTTTTGTGGAGTGGTGAAAGATAGCTAATTTCATCTTTTGAATCTCTTGTCAATTACTTCTTCGTCAGATATATCAGGCTTCATCACTCACTGAAAAGTTAATTCTGTTCCTACAGCCACACAGGTCATTATCATGTCTCCCTGTTTACTCACTTTATAGCATTTATCACTACTATGCAGAATATTTAGTTTGTCCCTGTACTTTATTTGTGTATATTTTTTTCAGTTAGGAGAAAAGTTCCAAAACAAGAGAGCCCTTGACTGTATAAATCATAGTTGTAGCTCACCACCTAGAACAGATAATAACTACATTGATAAAGATTTGTTAATGTCTATAGTAAGAAGAAAACACTTCTTTTAAAGGCAAACGTTTAGAAATGATCAACCCTATTTTAATTTCTCTAATTCATTTTTATAATTCAAAGTAAATGTCATATAAGGAATAGTCTTTTGTACTTAGAGAGTTTACTTTTTATTATTGCTATCATTATTTATTTTTAAAAGCGAACATGTGACCAGAATTTTGGTTGCAACTGATTAACTTTTAAGACATCAAATTTTAAAAGACATTAAAATAATGCTAGAGTTTTTAAGACTACATACACAGTCTATATTTGCAACGGATCTTCTAATACAACACAATAACAATGTAGACATTAGTTATTTAGAAATTATTAATATAATAATGTTGATATAATATAATATATTATATGCTAAATAAATCCACATGAATTTAATTAAAATAAGTATATATTTATTTTAGGTTAACCTCTCACCTTTCTAAAATTGAGCCATCTAGAAGAACATATTTACCTAAGCCCCCAGACTGTCAAGTTTTTTTCTTGTTTTTTTTGTTTGTTTGTTTGTTTGTTTTAGCCATGGTATCTGTAAGGACAGCTGTCTGTCTCATACATTTTTGTCTAACTCAAGTTTTGAAACATTTTTATGCCAATGAAAATTAAAATAATAAAAAAAATATAGCTAGTAAATATCTCCTAAAAACCTTTTTAAATGTGTATTTGACATGATTAGTTTTTATCTGCCTTACGAAAATCATAAACAATAAATTGTAAAATACTTGGAGAATGTAATAAGTTGGGCATAGTCTATGTTTTTAATTTGAAGGGAAGAGAAATGTTTTGTTTAGGCTGATAAATGCCACCTTTAATTAATTAATTGCTTCAAAAGTCTTAGTTATATTATTTTGCAACAAAATTTAGCTCTGCAAATAGCTATCTTAAATGCATCATGACCTCTAGTTTTTATATGATAAATTATGTCCCATCCAAACTCACTGTCAGCAGTTATTTATTGTCCTGGTTACAAATTGGCTGTTATACAACTAAATTAATTTTTTGATCAGGCATCTATTTGTGCCTACAACTGAGTGTTTTATAAAAACCGGTACTTTCTTATAAAGAACATGATATTTAGAAGTTATACTTTGAGTATCTGAACCAGATTGAGTTCTGCCAGTATTGAAAGTTAGAGAATATAAATGGTAACTACTTAAATCATTAAATATCTTCATTATTTAAAATTTTCTCTTTTACATAATGGTACAAGAGAACATGTACCCAAGATTCATTCAAGATTGTGAAGATTAACCCATTCAGACTTAGTGTAACCAAGAATGTAGCCATTTGTTTCTTTTAAGAGAGTCAACTATTGACTTAATAAGAGCTACTTCCCGACCTGGAGTTTGAAGGAGAATAAAATATTTTATAAATTTATAAAGTAAACAATTTAAGTTACAGGGTAATCTATAAGCATGCTATAATAAACAAAACACAGTTATTTTAAGTAATTGGCTATATGAGATTGGACAATTAATTTTGCGAACTCATCCTAAAAAAAGTGCTGCATATCTCATTCTGAGTATCACTATGATCACCTTTGAAGTACTCCCATTGGGAAGCTATGTACCAATGCCAGCACCTAGTCCACCCTTCAAAGCCATTTCGGAATCTTTCTCTGGAATGGTGATCAGAGCTATCATTGTCCCAAAAATCTGACAATTAAGTTCGCAACCTTGCCACTGTGTGCTTGTTTGCAGCACTGTACAAACAACTCATTACCCACAGTGTATGAGCTGCTGTGTGGGGGGCTGAGCCCTCGGAGTGGGAGTCACATTTGAGGGCTATTGTGGCTGTTGGGACCACCCTTTGGGTGTGCCGCTTATGGTGCTAACTGGTCAGTGCTCTGGTGGGTCTGAAGCTAGCTGCCGGGTGTGTTGTTTCTGGTGTCCTTTGGAAGGGGCTCCCATTCAGGCCTATTTCAGCCTTGCCTGGGACTGGCCAGAGGCTACCTGATAGGAGCCACAAAACTATACATGACTGGTTGCGGTCTATACTGGATCTGGAGGTGTGTTGGAGTGGTCTCACTGTGAACCAAGGCTGACTGCCACTATATTGTGCCTGAGGCAGCTTAGCAAAAGGCCTGGGGCCCCCGAGGCCTGTTGCCCCCTGCTGGATTCTCTTAGAGCTCAGCTGTTCAAAGAGCCTTTTTAGGTGTGCAGGCTGGGCTGGGTAACTTGGTGTTAAAAGTTCACTGGGTGATGTGTCAGCTAGATGGGTCAGGGTTCCAGGGAGTCACAAGGTGTGGGCCATCATCTTCATAAAATCAGTGCAGATTTGGTTCTTGCATCAGTGCCGGCCAGGGACCATCTTGCAAAATACCCAAGAACACCCTGGTCAGCCACTGCTTGCCTCAGGCCTATAAATGGATCAAGAGAGGCTGCAGCTCATATTGTTGCTGCCTTCCCCTGGAAGTTCTTCAGACCACTTCCAGCCTTCAGCTGTTGTAACTTGTGAAGTGGGGCTGTAAAAAGCTTCTGTAGTTTGTGGGGGGTGGGGCTGGCTGCTTACCAGTCAATAATGCCCTCAGGTGATTCAGCACTAGCTAGGTGGGGCGGGGCTCCAGGGCGTCACCAGGGCGGTGCGCATGCTCAGATTTTATCAGACCAATCCAGCCTTAGATTTAGCCCTTTGTGGGTGGGTTCAACAAGGAAAGATGGCGCCCTTTTGTAGGCGAGTCCTGAGTTAGACTCTGCAAAGGGACAAAGCCCTCACCCTCAAGCCACACAATTAAGTCTCACCCTGTATGTCTCTGGCACCTGTCAAGTTGCCCTCCCTTCACTGGAGACCAGGTGAGTAACTATAAGCGACTGAGCCTACATGGGTTTTTTAAGAGGGCATCTGGGTTTCCAGCTGCCTTTTGTATTACCGGGATGGATGGACAGGGTCCTTGATGCTTTTCACTGCCAAATATTGTGGGGACTCTTCTTCCTGGCAGAGGATCCCTGGGTTGGGGAGTCCAGTGTGAGGCTGTTACCCGTCCCTTTTCTGAAGGGACTTTGCTACTGACGTGTCTCTCCTGTGGGTTTGAGGTCAGCCCGTGTAGCGTCTCTGCCCTTCTTACCAGTCTTGATGTGGTCTGTTCTTTATATCTTTAGTTATAGAGATTCTGTTCAGCTAGCCTTCAGATGATTCTCGAGGTTGACTCCTCTATAATTTATTTGTAATTGTGATGTGATCCTGGCAGGCAGCAGGCATAGAGTTTACCTAATCCACCATCTTGGATCCTTTCCAGGATGATTTCTTTCTCAATGTCACTCCTCTCTTTATCTTTTGCAAAATGAAGTATGACAACCAATGGTCCACAAATACTTAAAAACAACGGTATGGGTGAGTGCTCATCTTGTTTTTTTTAGCAAACATTTTGGAATAATTCTATCATGAAAAAATAATAGGATGCAACTAGAAATTTCTTGGATTTTTAGTTATCAGTATTGAAATTTTTGAATTTTGTTGAAACTGAAGTAACTCCAGTTTGTCACTTTAAAAACTAGTCTCTGTCAGGGCAGAGTTGAAGTGGCCAGTGGGATTAGGATACCAAGAATGATAATCATGCTTACTCTGATGTAGTAATTCTGTGGTTTAAAGGAGTTTGGTTCCTATTTTCGTCTGGCAGTTTTCCCAGCCACTAAACTCATTTCAGTGGTTTGCTAAAGGACAACAGCAGCTTTTCAATATAGAAATCTCAGTTAGCTATGTTTAGAATTGAATTGTTTCCTATATTGAAACACTGGCCTGCTTCCATCAATATGAGTATCAAATGAGCTGTTTTATAAAACAGTCATTGACAAGCATACACAGTTCAATTTGTTGGGCAACATCAGAAATGTAAAATTTCAAACTTATTCCACAAATGAATGTTGGAGCATAGAGACTTATCAAGCTTACCATTTATTTAACATTCTCTTTTTATTAAAACTTTTCTTCATAAATATAAGAATAAAACTTGAACTTTAAATTTTAACAAAATTGTCTTAAAAATATTCAGATAACTATTGTAGACTACATATAAAAATATATAAAATATAAACATAAAATATATACACATAAAATATATACATGAAATTAATATATATATACACATATATATGTATATATATATAATATATATACACATATATATGTATATATATATAATATATATGCTGTCTGGAAAGTATCTAGCTATGTCATATGAAAAATGGAGGCATTATGGCTGGATTTTTGGCCATCTTTATATTGAAGAATGTAGAAGAGATGAAAAATATTTTGTTAGTAGTTTGGTCTAGGACACCACAGTTATATTATATATTTAATGGTAGTGGAGCTACCATTAAAGTGAGATGAGAGAAAATGCATAGGGGTGGCTGACTATATTTATGTGCTGTCTTTTTAATGAATCTGCATTTGAATGTTCTATTTTATGAAGGACCTTTAAACACTTTTGCAAACTCTATTTTACCTCTCCTTTTAAACAACTTTCCATTATTTACCTTATTCCTTTTCTCAGCTATTCTAAGCACTAGATAGCTAATCCTATATTTATCCCAAGCAAATAAATGACACTGTTTCAAGTATTCGACTTTAAACAGTCCCCTTGACATGAAGAAACCTACTTCCTTTTCTCATGGAGTCAATGACAGCTTTAAGTTGAATTGCTTTCCTCCAGGTTTATCTTCCTGGTCTCACTGTCAGCCACATAGTACTTTCCCATCACAATAAAAGGGTTTTGGGGGACAAATTAATATAACAAGATTTCCTATTTCCTGTGAAATAAAAGCAAGAAAATGAGGAAAATAAAGATTGTAAGTTTTAAAGTTGGATTATGTCTATTAATAAAATGAGAATAATTGGAAATAAGTTGAATGAGAGAAAATCATGAGAAAGGTAAAGGTGAAAAATAGCAGAAAAAATAAACTGAAAAGCCAGAATAAACCAATAAGAGACAAGGACCAGTGTGAATTAGTCATATGTACTAATTATAAAATATTTAACAGCTGGGAATTCAGTTGTCTCCATGAGGAGACTATGAGCCCCTAGTAAACAAAGCAAAAAAGATAGTGACATTTTGCAATAATGACATTTGAGATTGATGATAGTTCAATTATTAGATAAACCCATAGAGGCCTAACAAAAGTTTGAGTTTGAATATTTGTAGAAAAAAGGCACAGGGATTTCTAAACCTAGCCTCCTCTTATCCTAAACACAATGAATAATTACACATTTTTCCAAAGAAAATTAATTTGGGTATAAACCAATGTTTATCTCATCACCAAAATGCAAGACACACAGGGAGTAAGGGCCCATAATTTAGCACAAATACATTTATACCTACTGAGTGAATGAATTTAGGGGCAATGTGGTCAATTAATTAGCTCTATCAGAAAACTGAGGAAAATTTTATATGACCTTAATTTTATGGCTAATTGTCAAATTTATTAATTATTACCTTTGCTTTGTATATCACATCACCATGGATGATGCATCTATAAATTATGTATATTTTTCTTGTCTATTGAGAGGGGAAGGACTTATTAAATAGTTATGGGAAGTCTGGGTCTATTGGAAGGTACTTTCCATAGTCCTATAAATAATTACACAGACATTATATATACAAGTAAATACTTTGGGACAAAGACTGTGATAAGTTTGATTAGGTGGTATTGTGCACATCATTGCATTATTCTTCTTTCTCTTCTCTGGCCCTAGAGATGCTCTTGGTCTTCAGAATTCCTCCTTAACCCAAAGATATGCCATGATAAAAAGATATGCAACATAACTCATCCTGACAAAAAAAAAATAAAGGTGGGATATGATACCATCATCTCTCCTGGTATGGACAGTGAATAGCATCTGATGGGGGAAAAAAATACATGTTGAATAAAGTAATAACCAGTTCTTAGTGAAGCAACTTTTATTCCTGGCAACTCTAAGGAAGTAGAAATCCACCAACGCTGTGTTATTGAGCCCACAAGTAAACAACCGAGGGCAACTAAATCAATTATTCAACACAAATACATTGTCACTAATCCACTGCTTATGACTGTTTTTCACTTCTTATATCAGTCCTGGAAACAAAATTATATGGGTCTTCTAGTATGAGTCAAAATCCTAACAAAAATATTTTTCTTCTGTTTCTTCAGAGTTGCAAGAGTTATTCATGTTGATCAGGATACACTGTTTGCTTATGCGTGGTTAGTAGTGTGAATAGTACAATATGACATGAAATAAAAAATGCGTTGCTTTTATTATTAAAAAGAAAATGAATATAAACTATGCAACACCCAGCGTACCTATGAAATGCTTCTGGAATTGTGGATGTGTCCTTGGCACTGAACCTAATAGTGTTTTCTGTATACTTATATCATAGATCCAAAATTCTAAACTTGAGAGCAAAATAATAAAGGATAGAACCTGTGATGGTTAATTTTATGTGTCAACTTTCACTTGCCCACAATACTACATATTTAGTTTAACATTATTCTAGATGCTTCTGTGAAGGTTTTCCTGAATGAGATTATCATTTAAATTGGTGGACTTTAGGAAAGCACTTTTCTTTCCCTAATAGGAATGGGACTCATCCAATCAACTGAAGACCTGAGAAAAAGACTGACCTTAGCAGAGCAAGAGGGAATCCTGCCAGCAGTTTGTTTTAGGTTTTGAGGTGTAGTGTTGACTCTTGCCTGGGTCTCAACCCTGCTGGCTAACCCTACAGAATTTGAACTTGCCAGCCTTCACAATTATATGAGCCAGTTTCTTAGAATAAACATCTCGCCCTCTCTCTTCCTCTCTCATCCATGCCCCCCAACACACACACACACACACACACACACACACACACACACGTAATTGGTTCTTTTTCTTTGGAGACCCCTACCTAATAACATAGTCCAAGTGTTTGCAAAATAGTTTTAGAATTTAGCAGAGATCATCATTATATGACAAGGTAGATAAGTGGTTGTTTTTAAGCTTTAGTAGAAGTTGTCTTAAAAAAACTAGAAGTTTAATTTCTAGACAACCTATCAATGGGTTATGCATTAACATTTAACAAATATCAGTTATGCTACTACTGAGAAGTGTTGCAACTAGAAGAAAAAATGTCTAAACATATTCTTTCTCTGATATTTTATATTTAGTTCAGTATTTCTTTGAAATATGCTTACATATTTAATTCATACTCAGAATTCATAAATAGAAGGTTTTAATTGTCTTTAAATTTCTTTTGTAATAGGGAGTACTAATGACTTTTAACACTATCAGTGCACTTTAAAACTACAAATACAGCTCCATCATCATAAATGCTCATGTTTGTAAATTAATGCAAATTTTCTAAGTATCGAAACATTCTTTGGTGGGGGAGGGGAAGTTTATTTTTTCTTTAATATGGAAATAATAGGCAAGGCAATTTTCCTATGTCTCAACATCGAAGGTCAAAATCTTTCCTACTTCTTTCTAAAAGTACTATCTTTTGTAAAGCAGAAAATTTGTAAAATTGGAGGTACACGAAGTTTGCTTTAAAGACTACTTGAATATATATAATCTGCAGGATCTGACTTCCCAAACCACTTGTATGTGTATTTTTTCCTAAAGTTGGTCTAAGAACACAGCTGTGGTAGAATCATCACTGTGTTCTTTTCTTTCACACTTGCCCTTACCCTCTTTCTCCATTTCACAAAATAAAATCACATATCTTACCTTGGCAGATTGCCTGTTAGGATGCCAAACAAAGGGACAGCATTAGTGTCTGGTTAGATACCTTAATCAAGGCATGAATTACCCACTGGAAGAATTTTTTGTCTTCTTCTATCTGACATAAATATTTGTTTAGGAGGCAGTTAAGCAAAAGAAACAGTAATTTGACCCATGCCAGGATACTTACTCCAAATGCATGTATCTCGTAGGACGGAGGAATCATGATAACTACTTTTTAATGATCTTGCCATATTTATTTCTCTACTGTAACCAAAGAATACATTTATCTGAAATGAGTCTTATAGCAATCAACATAGACTAGATTTATATAAAATCATAAAGAGAGCTGTGCCTTGTTTGACCCATGTGACAATCATGCCAAGGATCTGTACCTTGGTAGTTACTGTCACAAATCAGAATTAAGAAGAGAAATGCTTAACAAAGGAAGTTGTTTTCATATCTTTATTTGAGTTAAAATAATAAAGTTAAACTTTTTTCTTATAAAGAATTAATCTGATTTGATCAATTAAGTTGACAAAAAGTTTGGCTTTCCCATTTTAATTGAATTTAATCATGTGGTGGTGACTTCCACATATCAAATGAGAAAATATGCCATTATGGAGTTCTCATTGACATATATTTATAACATGAAATAATTATGTCAAAAATATCTTATTTAAAAATGCATTTGAAATCGATAATATGTAAATATTTGCAATCCTTTCAAAATACAGGATACCTCTAATATAAAAGACTAAACGATAAAGTTATATTAGAAGATAGCTTTATATAAAAAGTGAAGAACAAAGTTACAGGCTTTGAATAAGTCTCGGCAAGGAGTTACTTTCCAAAAATCAATAATTTTGTGACTCAGAAAAATACTGTTGAGTTTTCTAGTAATGGATTTATTATTATTGTTTTGTTATTATTATTATTTAGCTACCATTTACTATGAAAATATTGATATATAACCCATAGCGAGAATATTTGAATAATGCTTATAATAGCAAACATTATATATTATATAATATTTAGATTTACAGAAAAAAAATTGGGGACCTTATACTTAAAATTTTTACATTTTAATTTAAAAATTGCAATTAATTTCTGTCAGTTTTTTGACATACCTATGAATACTTAAATCATGAGTAACTTACAGCATATCTTAGTTCCAAAAAATTATTTTTATTAAAAATATTCACAGTATGACTTGCCAGAGGAGATTCCCTCTAATATTTATCATTTCTACAAATTTATAGCTCAAGAGATACATATTATTGAAAACCAGAAGCAGCATTTGTTTTGAAGGACCAGTTGTTATTAAAATTTCTAGCAGAGAAATTACGAGGGCAGAGCAGTCCTTGTAGTTTAGGACAAAAACTAATCACTAGCTTCCCCCAATGTGAAATTATACAACTAGGATTAAAGAAAGTTCAGTGATGTATGGGTGACATTTATTATAAGAAGGAGAAATATTTTCCTTTTAAAAAATGTCTGTTTCTATATTAGGACTGATACAAAATTGTCAGGGTATATTTACAGATAGCAATGTAAGTCACATAAAATACAAACAAGATTTTAGAGTGCAAAGATAAAGCCTTTGTGTAATCTCTTTTCAACAACCCTGAGAATAAGCAATTTTCTTAAAAGTATATGATGAAGAAATCTAAGTTAGTTTTAATGAAATAAAACTATTAAAATAATTTTATATTCCTAAAGTGTTGATGTGTCATCTATTTCCTCTGTTGCAGTGCAAAACAATGAAAAAAGTGAATCCATTTATTCTGTTGCACAGTTGCTGATTTTCAAATCAACTTTTATTTTCAAACTGTTTTAAGTTTACAGAAATATTATAAAGATGTCACAGACATTACCATGCTTCATAACCATTTATTCAATTTATTGATATCTTGCCTTAATTTGGTAATATTTATTATATTTAATGAACCAATATTGGTAGATGATTATTAACTAAAGTTTATAACTTATTCAGATAACCTTCCTTTTAACCTAAACTCTTTTCTGATCTACCATACATTCAGGTCACCACATTACTTTTAATCGTCAGGTCTCTCTCTTTAGGATTCTGTTGGCTGTGATCATTTTTAGACTTGCCTTGGCGTTTTGATGGCCTTTATAGTTTTGAGAAATCTAGGTCAGCTATTTGATAGAATATCCCTCAATTGATTTTTGTCTAATGTTTATCTCATGATTAGAGTGGGTTATATGTTTTTAGAAGTAAGACCACGAAGGTAAAATGCCATTTTCATCATATCATATCAAGGGTACCTACTATGAACCTGAATTATTAATTAATGTTGACCTTGATTAATGGGCTAAGTCAGTGTAGAGTCCAGTTACATTTTCAAACACAAAGAAAAATTGGTACAAACTGCATAAATGTAGCTTAATAATTCACTAAATATAAGCAAAGGTCAATATAATGTCAGGGCACAATGGTGTTTTAAATGATACATTATTCATTATTAACTGACAAAATACAAAGAAATATCTAATCAACAAGTGAGTAATATAATTTTCCTTACAAATCTAGAAAAAGCTGCAAAGTTATCTCCTTTAAATTTACTGCAACAACAAACTATGGTCCTTTAGGATTATAATAGAGTGAAAGCAACCACGGAGGCTGCTTCAGGCAATTGAGAAGCTGTCAAAAATCTCCTGTTGGTAGGCAAACCTTGGGTGCCTCCCAGGTAACTAGGCCAAACTTTTCTGAACAATATTGCACTGTTGATCCCAGACCATTTTTTACCTCCATTTTGCTGTAATTAGAGCCAGAGCCAGAGTGAAATAGACTCTCCTGAGAATGTGGCATCAGTAATCACAGATTTTGTCCAGAAAGGTTGCTTGCACATAGGCATAGAAGTGATTTGAAATTAATGCTTCTAATGTCATTTATCCAAATAAATGAGTTAGCATGTTAAAATAACAATATCCATGTCTAAGTAAGTATTCTGATATTTTTCCTTATTTTTCCAGGAGGCATATTTCTTACATTACACAGCACTCTTCAAAGTATTCTATACCTGGAAAACTCACTGCTGTCTTCTATTAGTCCTACACAAAGAAATCATTAATTGTACAGAAAACTCTCTTTGCTTCAACAAAACATAACATCTAGTGATATCTGTGAGATGATACCTAATGGATAAGCATCTGCTCAATGAAACATAATGATGTATACAACAAAATGATACTATATTTAAAATATATATATTGTGAAGCTCAGGTTGAAAACTGTCATATAGGGTTCCCTGGTGGTGTAGTGGCTAGGCGTCGGCACTCTCAACACCACGGCCTGGGTACAATTCCCAGCCAGGGAACCACAGAAAAGAAAAAACGAAGAAGAAGAAGAAAGAGAAGAAAAAAAACCTGTCATATAACATTGAACAAGTGGCCCCAAAAGAAGAGGACATTTGTTCAATTTTTCATTGAATCTATAGAGATTGATACATGATCTAGCTTATAGCAGAATCTCTAAAAACAGCCATTAAATAATTGAATGACTCGTATTACTTAGTTTGCTTAATAAAATCTATATGCAGTAAGATATATGTATTTAATTAGCTTATCAGCAAAAATTTTCATAATATTTGCTTTATATCAAGCACTAGTGGTGAAACACCTGTAATGTTTAAGGCTAAGGTGTCATATTTCATTCCTTAAAGGAATAAAGGAGATATAAATTCAGAAAGGTATAAAGAATAGAATGATAGGACAGAACCAAGCTAAAGGAGCAAAGCATAGTGCTAGGGCATCAGAAAAGAGATAAACTGGGGCCTTTTTTCAAGGCACCTGCAATCAAAGTGTGACGATAGGAAAAGCAGCAAGTCTGTGCGTTCTGGTTTCGGATCACATCATAACATCACCAGTCAGGGCGGCGGGAGAGATCACTGCAATGAATTGCTTCCTTGAGTACAATTCTAACTTGCCTCCTGAGTTCAAAGAGTTTTTGTTTGAAAATATTATAGGAAAATGGGAATTTTTATGAATTTTTTTAGGAACTCATAATACACAAATTTGAATTTGAAATGACCTGGAAATATTTTTTAATATTTCTTTTTCTTTAGCACATATTTATTATTTATCCTTTAATAAGCATTGTATTCTACTTGGAAGATAATCGATAGAATTCCATTCCCAGTCATTAAGCCACTGCCCACATGGGGACCCAGTTACCCCAAGTTAATATTTCTGTGTTCACTTTATGAATAACTCACAGCTCACTCTCTCACTCTCTCTCTCTATGTGTGTGTGTGTGTGTGTGTGTGTTTGTGTGTGTGTGTGTGTATGACATGTATTTGTAGGCATGGAGAATGCTGCCCTCATGGAGCTTATGTGCAAAGGTAGGGAGAGAGAGAATTTTTAAAAGTGAGAAAACATCTAGAATATCTGATGGTGATTGTTGAAGAATAATAAGGGAAGTGGGAAGAGAATGTGTGTGGACTAATGGGTTGATTGTGGTGTTAAGTAGAATCATCACATACCACTGAACCAGTGACCACTGAGCAAACAACTGAGGGATTCTGGGTGTGTTGTTTTGAAGGTGCAGCCTTCCAGCTGTCTGATGGGTTGGATGGAGGGTGTGAGAGAAGGAGAGAAACTGAGGACAACCCAGGGTATGAGAGGCAGCTTATGACATGGCCCCCGTGGATCCCTGCCTTCTGGTGTTCATGCCTTTGTCTCATTCCCCTCCTCTGGAGTCTAGGCGAGACCTAGTAACTTGTTTCCGATTAATAGAACACGGTGAAGTTGATGGATGTGGCTTCTGTGATTAGGTTACAAAAGATTGTGACTTCCTCTTGCTAGCAGATGCTCTCTATGGCACTCTTTACAGAAGCAAATTTCCCTGTTGGAGAGGTCTGTGTGGCAAGGGCCTGGGGACAGCCCCTGACCAACAGCCAGGAGGAATGAGGCCTTCACACCCGTAGCCCATGAAGAACAGATTTTTTTTTTTTTACTTTTTTTGAGGCATAATTAATGTACAATACATAAAATGCTTGATGTTTACAATTTGATAAATTTGAACTAGGAATACATTCATTAAACCATCACCACAATCAAGAGAATTAACCTATTCTTTAACCCCTACCCCCACAAAAAAGTCCTTATGTCTCTCAAATCCTCCCACTCTGACATCCCTCCTGATTCCTTTCAGGCCCTTGCAACCCGCGTGCCTTCTTTCCTTATAGATTTGTTTTGTTTTGGAGTTTTAAGTAAATGAAATCACAGAGCAGGTATCTTTTGGTCTGAATGTTTTAATGCACCATAAGCTTGATTTTATGCATGTTGTTGTATGTGTCCATAGTTCACTCGTGTTTTACTGCCAAATCCCCGTCTGTTGTGTGGAAACAGCACAACTGGTTTATTAGTGCCCCTTCTGGCAGAAACCTGAGTCGTTTCCAGTTGGGGTTATTATACGTACAGCTGTTATAAAAATTCATGTACAGGCTTTGTATAGACATTTGCTTTTTTTATCTGGGTAAATATTTAGCAATGAAAGGGCTGGATCATATGGTAGATATGTATTTAGTATTTTAAGGAAATGTCAAACTGTTCTTCAAAGTGGTTGTACCATTTTGTAAAATTTAAACCCACATGATGTAAGGGTGCCAGCACGCTTCTCCACATTCTTGCCGACGTAAGAGACGGTCGCATGTTTTGTGTTGCTTTTGTTTTTCATTTTAGTTATTCGAATGGGTGCATAATGGCATCTCATTGTAGATTTGATGTCCAGTTTTTTAATGACTACTGATGTTTGATGACTTTTTATACACTTATTTGTTATCCATATATCTTCTTGATGAAGTTTCTATTCAAATATTTTGTTTAATTGGGACCTTTGTATGTTACTGAGTTTTGATAGTTTCATAGTATTTTTCTAAATACAAGTGCTTTACGAATGGTTTGCAAAATTTTTCTCCTAAGCTGTGGAGAACCATTTACTTCCTTGACAGTATCACTTGAAGAACTAGTTTTATTTTTATTTTGAGAAAGTCCAATTTATTGATTCATTATTTTAAGGATTGAATTGTGGTTTCATCTATGGACGCTTTGCTAATCCACAGTTATAAATAGTTTCTCCAATTTTTTTACTCAAAATTATATAGTTTTATCTTTTAAATTTAATTTTATGATCCATTTTAAGTTACTGTTTACATATAATCTTTGTATATAATGTGAGGTATTTTTCAAAGTGGATTGTTTTGCAATGAATATTCAATGATTACTAAATGGGAAAAAATTAAAGCCATCTATTATAGTTGAAGGAGGGGAGCAATGGGAAATAAAGGAGAGAGAAAAGTATTAGAAGAAATAAAGCCTGAAAACTTTCCAATTTTGATTAAAAACTATAAAATGACAGATCCATGAGACTGAACAAACTTGAAGCACAAGCAACGTAGGGAAAGATTATAATCAAATCAATTAAAATCACTGATCAAAAGAAAATCTTAAAAGCAGCCAAAGAAAAAGTACACATTACATAGAGCAGCACAAAGAAATGGAGAAAGCAAGTTTCACATAGAAAATAACGGAGTAAGATGACAATGGCACATACTTAAAACATTGAAGCAGAAAAAAATGTCAAACTTTTCTATACCCAGTGAAAATCTTTGAAAGCAGCAAAGGAGAAATAAAGACCCTCACACATGCAAAAACTAAAATCTTTCATCAGTAGCAGACCCAACTCTACAAAGAATATTAAGGGAAGAACTTCAGGCAGAAGAAAAATGGTATCAGATTAAAATTTTGAAGTGTAAAGGGAGTATTGAAAATGGTAACTGGGTAAAATTTTTTAATGTTATATCTTTTTAAAAAGATAATTGAGTAAACAAGTAACAGTGATAGTGGGGTTTAGAACATATATGTAAGTATCATGTATGATGATAGTATAAACACTGTGAGGGGAGGAATGGAAATACACTATTGAGAAGTGTATTTCTTAGGAGAAATGGTATAAGACCACTTGAAGACAGATCATGACAAAAAAACATTATTCATGACTTCATGATCTGAAGGCTTACAGAATGCCTGATTTATAACAATGAAATCCTGCATATGTCACTCCGAAAGTGACCATTAAACAGTTAGCTACAGTGCCAATTTGGAATGACACCCTAAGGAGTCCAAGTGCCATGTTTCAAGATGCTGTTTGTCACGTAAAACATCGATGATATATGGTGTTGTTTTATGGTACCTAGCAGGAAAAGTCATAATTTATATACTGGAGAGGTTCATCAATCTTGATTATCATGTGTAGCTAGCAGGCACATATGAGTAGGTCTAGGGCATGAGGAATTCACTGGGGTTTCTCCTGTTGCTTTCACATCTAGTGAAAACATTGGAATGACAATTTCAGCGATCGTAGGTGATCAGGACAAAGACACTAAGGACCCTGTTCCTTCAGAAATTGAAACCTGACTGCCCACACCCTACACCCGTGCATGCAACCTAAGGAAATTCAAGGAGCTCCTGAGGCTGATGCAAATAGTGTCAGTGGTAGAGGATGTTGACCAGACCATCAATTAGTGTCTCAAGACCAGCTACAGGGTTTGGACAATGCAGGCTCTATTAATTCTCTTATCCTCAGTTTTCTTAGAGTGTAACAAGGAACTACAATGAGTGCACTTAATGTGCACAGGAGCTGACTTGAATAAAACTAGTGATTGTTTATGTCAGGTACTTAAGAGCACCCAGGTCCACATATTCTTAGTCCCTTACTAATCCTAGCTGCAACTGCAGTGGCCAGTCCTTGTGTAGCCTAGCAGCATTCGACGTCAAGATCTGACAATTGCCCTCAAATTATCTACCTTTTCTCCCCAAAACTACAGGAACAGGGAGCAACCCACAAGTGTCAGGTATTAAAATATGTAGCAAAAACTCTATCTATTGGTGTTCAGAGGACAGTGGATAAATACACCAGACTTCCTTTCTTCGTACGGACAGAAATGGTGCAGATTTGGCATGATCTTTCAGGTAGATCACAGCAAGAGCTACATGCAGCCTCTCAAAACAGTACACAGATCAGCAGCTCCCCCTTCACTGGTGTTTTCTCTTTCTGTCTCACTCTCCCCACTCCCCTTTCTTGCTTCTTAGGATCGCCTTCCAAATAAACTAGCTGCACATGCCTTAGGCCCTGCTTGCGTGGGAACCCAAACCAAGACCCCATACCACTGCGGTTAATGAACTCTGTTCTTCATACTGTAAGGATTCTAATGAATATTTTAGCTCAACGTCTTCTCCTTCTCATCCTTACTCTCTAATTTGTTTTCTCTAGAGAATATGCATTAGAATCATGAGATGAAAATATAATTATTTTTAAGGTTCTCATCATGGAATGACATTGGTTTTCAAAACATATACCAATTTACATAGCAACACACACACACACTACATTAGCAGTGTAGGGAATTGGTAATTAATTGAAAATACTTCCCATGTTGATCTTGATACAATTATAATCAAATCAATTAAAATCACTGATCTTGGCCAAACTGAGATGTTATTTCAAATATGCAAACTTGAAAAAAAGAATCAAGCACATAGGGTATCATTTAAGAAAATTAAATATTGCAATAATGTATGTGTTATATAATACTCATGATTAATAACACAATCCATTAAAATCTCACTTAGTTGCTTGATAGAAATGAGAATTGTCAGATATTTGTTCTCATATCCTAGTAATACACACTCTGCCTTCATAAAAGATGTATGTTTGATCTGTACACTGAGATTGTCTCATTCTACCTGGGGCAGCTGTACTTTTTAAAATAAATTTGTGTTTACTGTGTGTCTTTATTGCATGTATTTGTGGTTCTATATTGCCTTTATTTTAGATGTGTACAATTTTTCTTCTTTTTAGATCTGAATTCCTTGGGGCAGGTACATATATATTAGGAATCTCCCAATCCAGTGTGTAATAACAATAAATGTATATTGGATTTAAAATAGCCATTTTGGTCAACTATATTAATCAAAATAGTTTATATTTTAAATGTTTCATCTACTTTGAGTAAAACCTAGTATTTTTAAAAATAGAAAAATGTTTTTATATTAAGAGTCTCAGAAGTTAAAATATTTATCCAATACATATTTAAAATGAATAAATAATCTGTTAAATATACTTATGACACATACATGTTCTGGTAATGCAATTTCTTTTCAAGAAGATTCATCTAAAACTTTAATTAATTAAATTAATATATAGTGTTGGCATACATCTGTTACAACAGGAGTGAAAAACTGCTAGCTCCTATATTAAGTCATAAAATAATTATCTTTTTATTAGAAAATAACTTATTTTTATATTTAATTGAATATGTTGATAAAATGATTAGTTATTGAGAATTAACAATAATCTGTTATTAGTAGAATTGATTTTTAAATTAATATATTTGTCTTAATAATTACTCACCATTTGTTATTAATGAGGGTCTAGATGAGGATGTTAGTTTCTGTTTAAAATCAGTTCGATACTTATTTTCTTTTACTCATACCAATATGCCTGCAAACACTTACTAGGTTGGTTACTAGCATCATATTAATATCACTTGAAGTTGCTGTAAGTTGGGTCACTAAAATAAAATTAAATAAATATAAAGTTAAAAGTAAAATTCAGACTCACATTTTCTTTATGTTTACATGTAAATATATTCATATATTAACTATTATATTTTTGTGATTTTTTTAAAATTATCTCTATGCTACAAATGAACACCTTCAAGATACAGCAAAAATATGCCAAAATATGATCATCTGGTGATATTCCTGCCTCTCATTTGAAGCAAAATGACAATACATTGATACCAAAACCCAAAATGGACAGTCTAAATTAAGTTAAAATTAATCTTACCTCAAAAGAACCTCCAATTAGTTCAACTGGGAAACACTCCGATTAGTTTTTGAAGAGAGACAAAAAACAGGCCAAGCTAGTTTTTCCCCCTAAATCTTTGGCATTTTCACTGAATTAAAACAACTGGAAAGGTGTTGGAAAATTTCATGACGGGGGTTTGATAAATAGTTTATCCATCAATTGCAGTAGATAAAACCACGTAGCATCTGTTCAGGAACCAGAACTAAATTGAACAGGTGCCTTGCAAACAGGTTGTTTTAAGCCTTGATGGAAGGGGAAAAAATCAAAGCCATTTTGGCTACCCTATTACATTAATCTGGTCTACACATATTCCAACATGTTTTAGTATTTTGAAATGGGTATTT
This sequence comes from Lyroderma lyra, assembly GCA_004026885.1. NCBI lineage: Eukaryota > Metazoa > Chordata > Mammalia > Chiroptera > Megadermatidae > Lyroderma > Lyroderma lyra. Next base: position 25,269 of record PVJL010005925.1, read on the forward strand.
TGAAGAAAATGCAGCTATGCCCTTTCCAGTCAGTGTGTAGTCAGACTGAAAATTCTGCCTTCCCTCTAGGGGCAATCAGAGTCTGCTCTTTTTCTGTTATGTGCATACTAATTCTAATAAAAAGAACAATTGCTAATTTGTGAGTAGATTGATGGAGCTTCACAATATATTTAGTGCCTTTGAAAGTTTAGAAAATCTCTTTTCCAACCACAGCTCTGTCTAAAAGAGGAAATGTCAGAGTTACAACAATATAAGCAAAACACATACAATGCCTGGCAACACATCTAGGTCTGCTGTTTGGGTGAAGAATCTGCACACAAAATTGTGACTCTAATTTCTGCTTTGGCAAGTACTCCTGTGTTTATTTTGGTGTTATTCCAGCAGTCCTGTCTGACATGGTAAAAATCTTTGTCATTATCACAGGGACAGTGTTGACTCATCTTCTTTCAAAAAAGATTTTTAAAATTAATGTGCCAAAAGTAAAAAATGAAGTACTGCTCTACCACTCAGAAAATTTTCTGGATTTTCAGAAAATGTCTTGAAGTATTTGATTGGATTTTTACTGGGAAAGATCACTTTCTTTTCCCCTAAAACATGAAATCCCCAAAGAACAACTTGACAAAATGGAGTTCATCTATGGCTTTCCCTACTTGGGTAGGTGTTTGAGGCCACAAAAATGATTTTTGTTTTGTTTTTTTACTTTTATTTAAGCTTCTGTGATTGCAAATGCACATGTTGCTAAGCATATAATCTATCAACATGTCCATCTAGAAAGAATACTTGAAGGTGGAGGGAGGATATGCTTGTGAAGAGTTGTCCATTTTATAGCAGGCGCAAATCTGTGGACATCTAGAAATAGTCCATACATTTGATGTGACTGTTTGTTAATAACAACCCCCTTACTGAGGAGGGGAAGCTTGCAGGGCTTGCTAAAATAGATTTCATTGATAGGTGGAAAAAAAATTGTAAAATATGACTTGAATGCAAAGAGTGTGGAAAACTTCTGTGACTGTTGATTCTAGAGTTTCTTCTGTGAAAGAGTCTACTAATTTTTTTATTCACTACCAATTCTTTTTCAGATTGCTTGTAATATTTGAGGTAGAAATATACACACCCACGAGGAAATGACTCCTGTTGCCTGCGTCGATCTCAGGGAAGAGATGGCCACCAAGATGTAAGTAGTTATTAATCTCATATTTATTCCTCTTCTTTTTTCTTGTAGCTGGAAACATGTACCTGATGGCAGGTGCTCTTGCAGTCATATTATCACCATGAGCTTTATGTTCAGGATAGTGAAGAAAAAACAGAAGCATGTGATACTAGGCATAATGACAAAAGTAACCATTTTATAAAAAAAATTTTTGTTGTTTGTTTGTTTTAGACCTCTGTAATAAGCAACAAATAATAACTTAGTATTTGTAGTCATGACAGTGCAGATTCCCTTTGGGAAAGCATACCTTGTTAATCAGTGTTTTGGCATGATTATGACCAAACTGAGTGATAAAAATTGAAAAGATGTCAAACATCATAGACTAATTGCCATTATAAATTACTCATATTTCATTTTTATTTGAAATGCTATAAAATATCTATATTTTTGAAATTCATTTGTATTAGAACTACAGTGTATTTTGTATTTCTTTTCACATCCTCCTTATTATTTTCCTAAAATCAGTTCTTTATTTTTGCACTGAGACCTAAAATTGAAAGAGCTATGTTCTTTTGTTCATTTCTGTTGTTGTTGGCAGAGATCAGATTTCCTCCAAAGCAGACATCTCGGAGAGAAGGAGGTTAATTGGGGCGTACTCTTAAGGTCACCATCTGTGAAAGGGAAGGGAAGGAAAAGGATCGCTCAGAGGGTGACATTGAGCTGTAACGCAGTTGTAATTTTAGCCATGGTTGACCCCACGTATAATTCCGACGTTGAGACAGAACTTCAGAAGAGTCTGTGGTTGAGGCAGGTGGGCCAGGACTGCACTAACTGGCACTGACCAGTCTTGGAGGTGGGCCACCCAGGGAAGTGATTTTGGTTTGTGTGAGACAGTTGTCCCCTGAGTATGAACGGACAGTTGGAGGCAATCTGATGGCTGAGCTCTCTGCTGAGGTTACAAATGTTCTGTTTCTGAATGATAATCTGGGAAGTGCATCACGAATCACAGGATGTGTAATGATATTGTTAAAGAAGTTTATTTCCAGTGCAAAGCAAGAAAAGTGCCATATGCACATGCATGGGATCAGAACCTTGATTTTTGTTTTAAATTTCTGCCTTAGACAAAATGTTTAAATATGCTTAATGTTTTGAGAGCAGACAAAAGTACTGCTCAATTAAAAGTATGTTGTGCAATTTCTTTTTAAAAAGCATTTAAACAATATTGAATTTTAAGCAAACGTGTCTTAGGTGAATTCGTTGTCCGGGGAGGTGACTTGAGACTTACTGATAGGAAAAATGGCAATATTTTTGCTGATTCCAAGTTTCCAATCAATATTTTTATTAATATCTCTTAAGAAGGTGAATACCTAGAGGAATTAATTATCAGTTTTGATGAATATCTGTTTAGAAAATGTTCTACGCTAATTCAAAATAAACATAAAATGAAGAATTATAAAGCCATGCTGCACTTGACCTCAAACAAGTCATTCTTTTTTTATTTTCTCCATTTCTTACTCTTCAGAAATTGTTTCTTCGTGACTTAATTAATATTGTAAAAACACTCTAAATCCAAATAACAAGAACACTGAACAAGTGCAAAGTGCCATTAGGCTTTCCATCAGTGTCATTAGCTTCACATTTCTCTTGATTAGCTAACCTCAGAGAAAAAGATAAATAGCATTCCCTATTCCTTCTACAACTTCAGGAATAAGCCTTATAATATCACCAAATTTGCTTTATCTGCTCCCAATCGTATATAAATTCCATTCTTTCCACCGCATTGTACCTTGTATCATGTTCGCCAGTATCTATCCAATTAAACATTGAAATGGTACAGCAATTACACTTCCTCCTCTGCAAAGGGTTCTTTGATCAATTTACAAGTTTTCTACTAACCCTACCCTAGCTAAGTAAGTAACTGAAGTTTCTGTTTCACATACTAACTTACTGAGTGCACAATAGAGTAAATACCTTCATGTGATTTTTGTACTTTTTATAAGTAATCTGTGAGTGCCTTTTATCTGTATCCTGTGTTAATGTGGTGCTAATTTTCTCAAATCACAATGACAAGAACATATTTAAAACAATATTTAAAAAATAAACAAGGAGATTGGTCCAGGGTGTCAGGTTAGAAAATAATATATCATCAAAAAAATTATTTTATTGTTTAAAATTTCATTATAATAAATTGCAAGCATACACACAATCAAAAGAATACTATAATGAACTCTTAAGTGCTCATCACCCAGTTTTTATCATTACCATTTCAAGATATACCATGCTTTGAAGTAAATCCAGAAATTATCTCAGTGCATTCATTGCAATGCATATCTTTTAAAAATATAAAGAAAAAGAATTCTATAAAAAATAGCACAGTATTGCTATTGCATCTTTAAATTTTAACTATTTAGTACTTTAATATCATCAAAACCCTAATCAGTCTACATGTCCAAATTCTTATTTTTAAAACATTACATTTTTTGTTTGAATCAAGGTTTACATATGCATACTTCAAGCATTTGGAATGCTGGACAGTGTCGGAGGGAATTTCATCATTTGTGCAGACCTAGAAGATACAACAAAGGTTAGTAATTGAAGGTAGGCCATTGCGCTTTATATATGAATCACCTACCCACTGAAACTATAAAAACAACTTTAAGGGGAAAAATATATAACAGTGGGGTGACTGTATTGGTAACATCCCCTTAAAGAAAAAAAATGTAACCATTGAGTGAGCCATCTGGTGATAATGAATAAAACTTCAGAAAAAGAAAATATTTTATTCCTAAGTGTCTCTCTCATTGCATTGGATTTCTGAATTATGTTCACCCTGCCATCCATCCATACCTGTCAGCTACACACTACAGGAGGAAAGCATAGATTCGCACTGTCCTGCAGCCAGGGAGCACTGAGGTCTGAAAAGAGCCTTTGAAACAGCAAACATGTAATAAAGCACAAGACACAAGACAATAAAACATGGCAAAAGGAGATCCCAGAGCCTGGAAGGTGGTTTTATTATGACCATTCTGGGGGAGAAGCTATAAAGAGCTTCTATTCTTTCTAACGAGGAGTCGGCATATTTGTCTATTCTACCATTCCATTGATCCGTTTGTGAAAAGAAGGGAAGGAGAATATTTTTTATACAGTGAATGTATTTTGACAGGATTGAGATTTAGCATCATTGATTTTATATAATTGGTGGTCACCCCATTCAACTGCCATCAAATGTTGCATTTGGCTTCTCTTCCTTTTCCTGCTGTTGGTTTTTATTTGTCTGTATGACTTAGAAAGTTTGTATCACTCATGAAAACAAAAAAATATTATTTTTAGTCATCTTGAACATAGATATAAATGAGATAAAAATTGGTGGAATAGTTTGTTTTGGTTATGCTGGGTGCCTATGTAGAACTCATAATTTCAATAAAATCCACAATAAAATTATATGTAATAAGCTGAATTATAGACTCTTTTGAACCCTGATATCAAAAAACTAATTGAATCATAACTTTAAACATCAATTTGTCAGGAGTATTTCTATTATTCATTTTGTATGTGAAGACAGATTATTATGAGGATATAGTGGGGTGTGCAATTTTGTAGCAACATTATGCATCTCTTTATTTACTTGAAAATTTGGTATGAGTAAGGTTATACACAGACATACAGTCACACAAACACACATTACTTGGAATATATTTAATAAAAAAATAACTATCAAATAGTACATTTTGTTTTTTAATTAAAAATGGCACTTACATCATTATTTGAACAAAAATCTGATGGCTTTATAAAAACTCTTTAAACTTAACCGATGATTTGTACAAGCTACCACTCTCCCCCTACAAAAAAATAACTTCGTGTAGATAAGCAATGAAAACTACACACTATTAAGCTTGCTTTATAGATCAGTGATCATGAGACCACAACCCATTTTATAACATTAACTAACTTTTTAAGATAGAGTGTTATGCCCTGAATTATAAGACAGTTGTTACTGAATTTTTAAGTTGTCTTGCTGTGTTTTAACTGACATGACTTAAACTCTAATTATGATATTAAGGTACTAATGTTGCTGTTCTCTTGTGTGATTCTTCTGTATCTTCTCTTGGGAAAAAATCATCGAAGAGTATCTTCTGTAGTCAGTTCCTTTTAATATAAGAGAATGCCAAAATGAAGCACAACCTCATTTATCGCTGACTTGCTCTCAAGCACACTCTTCTTTGCTTCCATCACGCCTTTGAGGTTCCTTCAGACCCATTCTCAGGTCCTCTCTCCTCTTGTCTCACTCTCTAAGCACACTCACTCGAACCACTTTCTTCAGTTATTTGCAAATGACTCATAGCCTAGAGTCCTCCATTGAAATTCAGAACTTACGTATTCACCTGCTTCACAAACTTGTCAAACTCAGTGTGTCTAAAGAGATCCATAGATTCCACCATCCATCTCTAAGTGCACAAGCTATAATCTAACACACACACACACACACTCACTCAGTCTTTCTACATGTCTCTGATGTTGGTCAAGTATACCATCCTTCACTTAGTTGATCAAACAAACAAAAACAAAACAAAACAAAAAGCAAGGAGCCAGGCTAGATAGTTCTTTCTCAGCTTCATATACCCAAACCACACTAAGTTCTATCCGTCATAGCTCTAACTTGAAACGATTTCATTGTCTCTTCCTGCTTTCATCAAACCTGTCCCAGGAAATCTTTCACCTAAATTCCCAGAACAGTAGATCTCCTCCTGCTCTCCATTCATACGTGTTTTCTCTAATTCCTTCCTTACACTGCTTCAAGATCATTTTTTTTCATTATCAAATCTGATCATGTCACATCACAGATTAAAACTCTCCAGCAACTTCCCATGGCTGATGGAGGTAGGACCCGCGTACATGTGACCTGTAAGTTCTTTACGGTTTGATCTTTGCAGAGCTCAACATCTCATCCACCTTTGCCTCTGTCTAGTCTGCACGCCGACCTTTGAGCCCCTCTTGCTTACCAGGCATGTTGTAATCTTTGCACTCGTCTCTCTGCGTGGGGTCATCTCGTGATCCAGCCACCCATTCCATAGCAACTTAAAGTCAAGAAAATCATCTTTGCTTCACTACTTTAGCCTGTCCCTGGATTATTGACTCTCAAAGACACATTTATATGCCACTTATTAGCATTTGTTATGATTACTTTTTATGTGTTTATGAATAATTAATCTCTCTGCTCCATCGTATTATAAGTGCCACGAGAATTAGACTGTGTTTGTCTTTATTCACCAGTTTAACTCCACTTAAGCCAGCAATTAGGACATTGCCTGTCCCATACTGCAGGCCTAAATAAGAATTTGTTGACCGAAGGAAAAAAACTATATGAATGAATTTTTAAATTGATATGCGGGTGTTGGTCATAGGTGTCCAGGTAGATGTGCCTTCAATGTTGTCCTACCCAGATAATTTCAGGGCCATGACTTTGGCTATGATTCCTGTGGCCTAACCCTCTGTCCTGTCTGTGTACCAGTTCTTTAATCATTCCAATAATTCTGTGAGCCCCAGCAAATGTGCAGTGGTTTTCATTTCTGCTTTTATTAGCTAGAGTCAATTTCTGTTTCTTCAGGTAAAAATTTGGATGCTCACCCTGAGTTTTAGTTTTTTCTCTTTCCTTTTTCCCCTCTAGAAATCACATATATTAAGCTCTTTTGATAATGATGTCTCATGGTGGTTACCTAAATGATTCATTTTGAAATTATGGAATGTGACTATATATTTATATATTCCTGAGTATCTTTAATTTAATATTTATATTCACATATTGAAGAAATTTGCTTCCCTACTGACTTCAGCTAAATCCTGACTTATACTTCAAGTAAAAATGGGACTTTTAATTTATTTCCTTTAGTTTGTGTATTTACTAGGAACTTAACTGTAGCATCGATAGTATGAGCTGGTAGGGTTTAGGTGATGTCATTTAGCTTTCCTTATTTGAAATGTGTCCTCTGTATGTGAAACTCACCTTCACAAAATTAACATGTGCATGCATATGTAAATAGAAAGAAATTTCCATTATCAGCAATTCTTCAAAACTCAAACAGATAAAAAGCTAACTCAGTTCCATTCTTTGGCTTCATCAGTACGACTACAATTTATGGTAGAACTGTGTACCCTGCATGCCTCAAGCTCAATTGTGGTTAGCATGGGTAAAATTGAGCGACCTCAAAATAATAATGCTCCATAGGAATTCAAAGGCACGGGCTGCAAAGAGACCTTCATGGCCCTCAAAAATGTCTTTCAAAAGATTCTAAATCACTCAACAATAAGCAAAGATAGGCAAAGGAGGGAAGGCCACATTCTATTAAACTCTACATGGCATCTGCATTGTAATATTAAATACATTTTTTCTAATTAAATCAATTTGGATTTGTCAAATTTCTTTACCATCTCTGCCTGTGACAATTTTTTTGTGAAAAATTATATTGTATATGCTTAGAGTTGCATTTTCTTTAATAAAGTATAAGTAAATATTTTTGAATATGAATACGTGTATTTGTATATACATGCAAATATATGTATATACAGAGTTATGTATATTCACATATATATATACATGTACAGTATATTTATATCCTTAATTTATTTATTATATATATTCTTTTTGAAAAATTGGAGTTGTTACAATCAAACACCAAAATCTGAACAGAGGTGTGTGTGTGTGTGTGTGTGTGTGTGTGTGTATATCTCAAAGGATAGAATATGCTGTCATTCCAGACACATACAGGTTCTGGCACAAGTAACACCCCTTTTTTATGAGCTGGTAATCTATATCAAATCTTTCATTTCAAAACCGTTAAGCAATTCTGTAAATAACAATATCCCACTCAACCACACCGTGTGAGATTTTAGGTGACATGTTCGAATTGCTGTCCACCTCTTGCAGGGCATGCGCGTACAGGGTCTGGCATTGCTTCTGCTGGACCCTGTAAAAATACATGTGTGTTAAAATCTTGGTTCTGGCACGTACCAACTCTTGTACTATGGGAAAGTTGATTTTCATTCTGAGTCTCAGATTTTAGAGCCACAAAATGAAAATAATGGTAAAAGTATTTACAATATATGGTCGGTGATTTAAACACAATGAAATCAATGTATATACAAACACATGTGAACAGTAACTTCATAACACCAGAAAGTATCACTTTTCATGAAAATAGTCATAGACTGGGATGCTACATAACAAGAATCTGACATGTTTAGCATGTAAAGACTATTTCACCATCATAACATGAAGTACTGACATGGAAAGCTCTGAATTCCCAGGATGATATTAATCAGAACATGTTTGTTGATGATTGCCATTTAGAAAGTTAGGCTGGGCTTATTGGATGAATTATTTCTCTTTGAAGCAATAATGTGCACTTGAATGTGCGCTTAGTTAATATCAGTATGTGTTAGAGTGCTAAGGTCTAGAAAAACACCCCACTGAAACCAAATAAAATCTATCTGATTTATGTGCCAGACAGTTAAATAAGACTCACAATTATTTTAGCAGCTTTACTGGTGCTCAGATTTACAGACAATTGAATTTCCACAACAGCATCTTCCTGACAATAAAATTTAGTGATAAAGTAGGAAACATTGTTAGCAGTAAGAAGGGTATGGTTAAGAAGAGAGAGAAATTGGAATGTGTTGTGGCGGCAACAAAAGTCCGTGTATATGAAGTTAAGTTAGTCATCTGGGGAGATAGAAAAGGAGACCTAAAATTAATGTGTGTAAAGTAAATTAATGATATTAATCTTTCAGAAACAGAGGATAAAAAAGGACCTGGGGCTATCATAGTGATTAATCATCTGAAATTAAAAGTTTAGGGTCTAGCAGGTATAGTGAAGGAAAGTAAAATCCCAGGACATGTAGATTTAAGAAACAGTAATTAAAAATTAAGTAGATAATAGACCTTGTTCACATTGTGTGCCTGTACTAATCACTATCAGTATTGCACCAAATTGAAGTATTGTTCTTTTGTTTTCCTCCTCACAAATCTAGAACCATGAAAGATTAGTTTTAAATAATCATCAGAAATGTATGGAATGAAAATACAGCACCATGATGACCAGGATTCATTAGGGACTTTTTTTGAGAATACTCTGCTGTTTCAAACATACGTTAACTTCTGAGCCCAGAGACCTTCTTTTTTTCAGGTACATTATAAAAGCATCCAATAAATATCTACTGTTATTATTCTAACAGTATAGTCACCGTGTTTGAAAATTCAGAAACATGTGTTAGAACTTAATCTATTTGAATATCAAAGTTGGGTTTTTTTTTTTTTTTTTGAGCATCTGGTCGTGGAATAACTGAGTAGGATGGTTTTTCCATTCTGTAGACTTGATTGATATTTTTCTGAGAAAGTATAACATTTCAATTATAATTTAAATAGATATAATTTCAGAGCTACAAATCATAGTCCCATATACCCATTACATACTGGTGGTGCGTATGTAAATTTTAGTTGCATATACTTCTCAAAAACACATATTCACTTCAATAAATATTTATTGATTATATGCTATATCTCAAACAGCAGGTGATGACAGTGCACAGATGCAGAAAAATGAAGGTCTACTACACTTGAAATGAATATGAAATAATATTGAATGCCTAAATAAATAAAAGTGTAACAACTTTTATTTTTGTAATTAAAAAAAAAAAAAAGGAAGGTCTAGCTTCCCATAGAAGTATTTTGCAGGAGTGACTGAGGCATGCATTAAGAGCTATCCCTGGGAAGGGGACACTGGAGGCAAAGCAGGAAGGCCCAGACTTTGGTGCTGGACCGGCCTGCTGTTTGAATTCCAGCTGAGCCCTTCATGGGTGGTGAGCTTGGTCGATTACTTGAAAGTCATGAGCATCACTTGCCTGTTGTGTAAGTCAGTGGTGATACCTGCGGTAAGGTATTAAAATCTATAGAACCTGACATTTAAGAGGGACCCAGTAAACATTTTTTGTTGTTTTGTGTTTTTTGGCCTGGCCTGTAATTTCCATACTTCTTTTATTTTTTTCATTTTCTGAAACTATTCTAGAATTAGAGCCATGAAACATAATCTCTATTTAAATGTTTTCTGATTTGTAGAGTATAGCATAATTTTATCTTACATGAAAAGTTGTTAAGTTAAAGGATATTTAGTAAATATTTGCCCATGAATATCTGGGACTTCCATGTTGCTTAATGTGTGTGATAAGAGGAATGAACATAGGAAACACTTGGATAAAGTGCCTGATTATATCGAAAATAGTTTCAACATATGAATTAGGTATACATAAGACATCAGAAAGAGAGTATTGAAATTCATGTTAGAGCAAACACTTAATGGAGTAAACTCTGGAGTGAATGTTGAATAGAAGGAGAGAAGCTCCATGGGAAGCAGGACATGCACACATGTAACTATGATAAATGTTTTCTGTGTTCAGATCATCGTATACTGATTCTGGGGCTGCTTTTTGTATGATGACTTCGAGGCACGACAATTTGTTTCTTGCATGCCATATTTAAATCTACATACTTACTATCTAGTAATCATATCTGAAGAGAAATTACATTAAAAATGAAACTGTGATTATGGGTTAGGAGGGCATTAAATAAGGTAACAGAATTACAAAATAAAATGGGCCATCTGTCCAGTATTTCTTTGGGTCTCCCTTCTGTGTTTCATATTTAAATGCACCAGGATATTTTACTAAATGCTGTGTAAAATACTGGCATTTCCTTTTAAACCGTTCATGTTTGAGTCTTTCTATACTTTCTGCCTTTCAGTTTTCTCAGTGGTATATGATCTGCCCTTTTTTGTTGTTATTTTTTGTTTTCTCCCACCTTCTGATGTGACTAAGGGAACGGGAATTTTCAGGGACACCGTGGTTACCCGGAGTAACAAGTACGGATAATTGTGTACTATTTCGGAAGCTGAAACTTGTAATTCCCCTCTAAACAAGCAGATTTAGTTGAAGTTAGGAATGCTAAAACAGCAGATTCCCATGGAAAGAACATTGATTTTTTTGTCTTTCAGAGTCAAAAATATTTAAAGGCAATGGCAACCCCTGAAAACATAAGTAAAATATATAAACCTTGTCATCTCAGAGACTTATGCAAATATTCCATCTCAAGAAAACAAAACTAATTTAGAGTCAGAGCCAACTCAATAGCAGGTAACATACACAATTTAGGTTAGGGATACAGGGGAAAGTGATATGTATAATGTTACATAACATGTAGCATGAAATGAAATTACATTTGTTTAATTAGTCATTTTAAATTTAAATTGCTGCTGCTTGAAAGAACAGCTGCCAAATATCTATGAAAGAATAAACTCAAATTTAGTTTTGAAAAGCAGACCCACAAACTTTAAAAACTACTAAAATTATGAAGGAGCTACCTACCTATTTAGAAATATTTTGTCCACAATTTTGGAAATCAATTTCCCGTCAATTTATAAATAAAAGCAATAAATCTGTGCTTGCTTCATTCAACACAGAGGGCTTGAGTTAAGGCAGAGTATTTGAGTTTTTCATGATTAATATTAGGGATAAGTAACTCATTCTCTGACCTAGCTTACACATTTGTATCACTGAAGCTGAATCCAAATAAAGAAAACATGCTGAATCCAATCCTAAAATTTTTCAAGTTTCTTGCTATACCTTTTAAATAAGAAAGTTCACATTTAAAAAGTAATTATCCTATTTTAATTTTTTCCAACTGTCCCTCTTAGTCACAGAAATACCTGCATTTTTTTCCAGTAAAATATTGCTAGATTAAAATTCACTGAGAAGAAATCTGTCTGGTCATATTAAAGTAACTGTACATAGCTATTTGAAAAACAATTCTTTCTATTGAAATGCAAATGATTAAACTGGCAGGAAAATATCTGCAGTATTTTGAGTGTATTTTTAAATTTTGATAAGTACTTTTTAAGAAAGAAACATTATTAAAACACGTAAATTAAAGACAACCAATGGTTTTAAATATCACAGAAATATTAAAAGTATCCCAGCTTTGTTTAAAAATAGAACTCAATATTTATTCAACTGATGTATTTGACAAGATTGATTAAAAATAATCTGACACCATTTAGGCAGAAATGCCTGGTATATATATGTGACTGTATGTGTGTGTAAAGAACACCAACTAGAAATATAAATAGAGTGCATTTTCAAAGTCTGTGCATGTAACAACTTAGGAAACAAAAACTGCTTTACATGTACACGAGTGAAATTGTTTTCCACTGCAATGCAAATGATAAATAAAATATGGATGTGGTATAGTTTAGGGAGTAAGAATTATAACCCTTTTCACTTTTTAGTTCTCCAGGTAAAGCTAGTTTGAAGCCTGCCAATATCAGCATATTCTGAGATAACACTACAGCACCTGAGCATGAGATTTGCATCTCCACTTTAGATTTCTCACTCTTGAACCTCTTTTTGCCTTATCAGTACAGCTACCAAAGGGCTTAGTAAATGGATTTGGAGTGGAATCTTTCACTGCATTTCAGACAGGAAATTTAATTGTTCATGTCCATTTCTAGCAGCAAGCCATGTCTGCAGACGTGCGATAAATCAGAGCAAAGAACAGGACGGACTTGGGGATGTATGCAAATAAAATATTAACCCACCTCTGCAAGAGCTAATGGAGCAAATTCTATTATAGCTATTATGTACATAACTTAATTTCATTTATGGTTTACATTGCCTGCCCTCATCAAACTGAAAAATATTAAACCTGCATTTCAAGTAATACAGGTCATTTTAAAAACACCAAACGTTATCATGTCATCGGCAAATTTATTTCTGTCATTTAGATCAAAGACATATATGTTTTCTAGAATTCCATGCCTGCTTTTCAGATATACTGCATTTCATTCTTCTTGTACAAATGTATTCTTAATGCTTGTAATCCTTCAGAATGTAGAAAACAATAAAGCCATATTGTATGTGATAGTACCTTCCCTAAAACAATATTTTTTCTCTTTGGACAATTGCATTGTTATTTGTTAACCATGACACACTTTAAGTTATTTTTAATAATTTATTTTTATTATACTGGGAAAGAATAGATAATAGAAGAATGAAAGGAAAAGTCCAAATTTGCCAGATAAAATATATAATTTCTCTAGTATAACAAGAAAAATTTCATCTCTGAATCAAGAGACTATACAATGTAATAAAACAGCTTGTTAGAATGAATATATAGAAAGTAAAAAAATCATAACCAACTCCAGTAAACAGTTCAAAGTGCATGCTAAATTTAAAAGAAAATAGATTCTTTATAATTATAAAGCAAAAAATAAATGAATGACAAAAGAAAAAGAAAAAAAGTGTTAAAAAGCAGCAAGGCAAATTGGGTACCCTACAAAAGGCAATTAAGACTGTAATCAGTACAAAATGAAAAACCAAGTTCCATTTTAATGTATTAAATAACATTTGAGAATGTCTTTAAGAGTAAAAGTTTCTATAGCTTCTTTGATGTTATCAATATTTAGAAAACATATAGGATTTTTTTTTACCTTTGGAAAGTTAGTGTTGCTTTTTTCATGATAGGAGATTAATATTTTCCTATTTTCTTGTACAAGATTGATGCTTCATATTGTAGAAAGAAAATGGATTTCAACTAAGAGTACAATTGTCAGTTGAGTTGCAACACTTTGTTTAGTTGGCAGTTACTAACATGTCTTTTCTGAACATCATTTTCATCTAGATTGGTTACAAATTGTCTTGAGTTGATTAAGGGTTCACTAGGAGTCTATGTACAATGATGTCATTATCACCATGTATGGCCTATGTCGTGCCATAATTACTCTTTATACCTGTGAAAATTAGAAAGTGTATAGAAAGAAACATTTCCCTTTATTAATTCCTTCTGGATATTATTTCTAAAGCTGTCTCTTTATGTGGCTGTTTTATCAGTTAGAAAACTGTAAGATCACGTCCCTGTAAAGAGTTCTTTGGAATCATAAATTGGAAATAAAGAAGCCTTTGTCTGGCCACGTTTTCTACTTATACTTTTGAGACACAAATAATTTAGTTACATTCAATAGATTGTGACAGGTGAAAAACTTAGAGATTATGTCATTATGTATAAAGCAGTCTTAATCAAGATGTAAAATTAGTAGTTGATAAAGATTCCTTATCATCTCAACAAGCATCTTTGAGTTGGGAACTCTTGGAGATGCCAAAAGTAACAATAATAATAATTTATTACATAGAGATATATTTTTTAAGTTTTCCACATTTTCTTGTGTTACAGAATTTAAGAGCAAAGCATGACACAGGTACATAAATCCCAACTTGGGGGTTAACAGAGTTTACAGCACGGTGTCCAATATTTTGGCTTCCCTGGGCCACACTGGAAGAAGAATTGTCTTGGGTCACACACATAATACACTAACACTAGTGAGAGCTAATGAGCTAAAAAAAAAAAGTCCATACATAATTTTTGTAACATTTTAAGAAAATTTACGAATTTGTTTTGGGCCGTGTGCAAAGCCGTCGTGGGTCGCACGTGGCCAGCAAACCACGGTTTGGACAAGCTTGGTGTAGAGAGGGATCAGTATCCTCAGAGGATTGGAGACTAGAAAGAGCATTCTAATTCAGTATATTTTGGATATAGAACATAGGATACAGGGCCTTATGTGGCATTTTAGATTAGCCATAGAGGCTGGGAGGTTATATGTATGTGTATATGTCTGTATTGTTTCTTTGGTGTTTGCTTATTTTAGTTAATCTACATATCAAATCATAATTTACTACTTGACCATCATTTCAGGAAAGGGTTGCATTATTAACAATTGTAAAATGTGATTTTCATTTTTAAGCCACACTTAAAAAACACCTACTCTTTGAACTAGATTCCTGCGTCTCTCAATTCCATTAAAGAATGTATTTAGAAGTTTCATAACATTCTCTCCAGGGGATTATTAAATTTGTAGTTGGTCTGTATCATTACTATAATATGATAATACAATATGATAATACTATAATATAATATGTGAAGTGTGTTGTGCAATTTTTGTTTAGTAATCTTGTCCTCTCACAAGTTCGTATGTACTTGATCTTGGCTCTCTGTTGGAATCTAGAAACACAGGTGATGTTTTTCATTTCACTTTGAGCATTTACTCATCCCCTATGTTTCTTCTGTGATGTCCTTTACAGAAACAAAGCAATAATAGCCCACTGTTTAGAAAAAAATGACATGTAAAGAAAAATCTAGTGCATATTTACAATAGATAAAGCATACATGATGCAATATTGTATACACCAGACTAGCCTGGTCTTTTTATTATTAATCCACCCTAAAGATTTCAATATTCTACCTTTATCTCTGCAGGAGATCCAGTCAGAGGTATTCTTGTATGTAATCAGCCTCAACTGTTCTCATACATGTGGACACCTTCTCATTTCAAGTAATTAAGACTCAAATTGAAATAACAGAAAAATATGCTTAGAATACACACACACACACACACACACACACACACACACACCATTATCTGTTTAGAGTCTCAGGTTTCTGGCCAGATAGCCTATGTGTTATGTTGCCAGATGTTTCTAACAACAACAACAAAAATAGTACTTTTAAGTTATTCCTCAACCTTATTCATTCTTTTATTCACACATTTTATTAAAACTTTTGTTGTTGTTGTTTGTACCTGGCTTCCAAGCTCATTACATATTAGAATCTTCAGATTAGAATTCAAGAGACTTTCTATTAATGATGAAAATACAGAATTTTTAAATTAAAAAATATATAAAACAAAAAGTTTCAGAAAGCAAATAAATTTACAACCCCATCATCTACAAATACCTGGGTGTACCTAGGTCAGTCTATAATGACATAAATTAATATTTATATATTGATTCCCTAAGGAAAGGAAATAACAAGGAAATCTTCAGTGATTAGTAATAAGTTAAAAATGTTCAATATTTTTTAATTGACTAATGAAATTATTTTGCTCTAACAGCCTATTCTGAAAAATTGTACAGCAGAACTCATTTTTAAAATTCAAAATAGCTAATGGTTTACCCTAGAGAATTATAATCTAAAATGAAATTTTGACAGTTTGAACCTTATGAAATTAATGTTTCTTTTATTCATGCATAAAAAAGTTGAGTAAAGGAAGCCACATAATAAATAGGTGCACTTCTTTAGAAAATTGGCTCTTCCAAATTCTGAAAACACTGTAATGAAAATACATGTTTTTGCCTACAAAAATATTTTTTCTAATTTATGTAACACACTTTTATTAAAAGTGCAAAGGTTTATGGTAAAATAAATAGGGCTTTTAAAACTCTCACTAAAAATAAATACAAAAGGTATATAAATTAAGGTAAAACAAAGTATTTATCTGTAAACAGAATTATAAATGAAGACAAAAACTATATTTTTATTCTCATATGTATACATATGCACACACACACGTTGGATCAATCCAGCAGTGACATTTGAAATCAAATTATGGAATAATGTTGTTAATATGGTTATTATATAAACTGAAATCCTGATACTTAACTATGCCTAAAAACAATTAAATTAGTTTGGTGTAGACAATTGTCCTTTTTTATACTGACTATTAGCATCCTTAATAATAAACATATATTATTTTTCTTACGTTTTGTTTTTAAATAACATTTACTGACTAAATGATTTTGCAAATCCTATTGATTTTTTTCAGGTACATCTGGGAAATCATTTACTGTGGTTTCTGAATTCTGACAATGACTTCAGAGTTTAAGCAATAGTGTTTCAATTGTCCTCAGAATTATTTATTATTTTTCTAAAATAGAAACACAGAAGAATCCTTTAGCTGTTTGTTATAAACACATTTCATAATAAAAAAAACCAGAATGAGTATGTGTGTATATATATAGATGTCGAAGTTTATATAACTCAGTTTTAGTTTAAATTAGGTGCATATTTGAACTGATTTTAAGTAAGTTTAGATATTTCTCTTCTGGTATATCTGTGTGAAAATAAGATCAATTTTATTGGCATGTATATTTTTTAACATAGTGTACTTTATTCACGCTATTTGATTATTTCGTTACCCTTTGACAAACAGTAATTTAGCTCCCTGTGTCATTGAACAAGTTACTGGAATCTTATATCCTCTTCTTAAAGTGAAGTTTGTTCTCTGGCTTTCTTTATTTCTCCCAGGGCTGCGATTCTGGGGCCACTAGCCCAGATCTCAGTAAGTCTTTTTGAATCTGAATACTCCTCTCCACGTTTATGCAGTCACTTGTTACTTAGAATTTTTTTAATTGTTAAACTTATTGGGGTGACATTGGTTAGCAAAAATGACATAGATTCCAGGTGTACAGTTCTACAGGGCGTCGTCTTATGTCTTGCACTGAGTGCTCACCACCCAGTCAGTTCTCTTTCCATCACCGTGTACTTGACTCCCCCTTCCCTTTCCTTGCATTCCCTCACCTGTTGCCCCCAGGTAACCACAAAACCACTGACTGTGTCCATGAGTTTTTGTTTCTTTGTTGCTTTCAGTTTTATATTCCACGTATGAGTGAAGTCATATGGTTCTTGGTGCTTTCTGTCTGGCTTACTTTGCTTACCATGATGATCTCCAGGTCCATCCATGTTGTTGCAAATGGCAATATTTCATCTTTTCTTATAGCTGAGTAATATTCCATTGTGTCTATGTACCACAGCTTCTTTATCCAGTCGTCTGTCCCAGGGCACTTTGGTTGTTTCTGTGTCTTGGCCACCGTGAAAAGTGCTGCGATGAACATCGAAGTAGATAAGTCTTTGAAGACTAACGTTTTCAAATTTGGGGGTGGATCCCCAGAAGGGGGATTGCTGGGTCACATGGTAACTCCATTCCCAACTTTCTGAGGAACCTCCACACTGCCTTCCATAGTTACCCAAAGCAATATACAGATTTAATGCAATTCCCATTAAAATCCCACAAACATGCTTTCACAAAATAGATTTAAAAAATTATCAGCTTTGTATGGAACCACAAAAGACCTCAAATCACCAAAACAGTGTTACTTAGATTTTATTATTCTTCATCCTTACTCTTCAAAATTAGTGGATCCTTCCATGTACAGAGTCCTTCTAATTCCAAAAGCAAAAACACTCAAAGCTCTATCTTAATTTATGCATGTCTTATGTTCATATATTAACTACAAACTCCAAGAAGCAGAAACTGTGTCAGATCCTAACTTGGTATTCTCCATTTTCCCAAGTATTAATGTTCTTTATTATTTTTATCACAATACTTTGCAGAGACAGGCAATTAATACATACAATGAATGGGCATGGATTAATTGGTTTAATTGCTTGGCTGGTAATAATGGTATAGATAATAAGTTGTTTCTTTTTAAACTCTCCAAAAATAATACAAATATATTAACTCTGCACATCTGAAAATTGTTTGTTTTAAAGGCATGCCAAATGCTTTTAAACATAATTTTTACTTCTTTCATTGAATGTTTTTCAAAATATATCTAGAGATAGGCCTGTAATGTAGCTAAGTGCTTTCTCTGATTATTCTTCTAGAAATTATGCGTAGATAGGTAGCAATACTGCTTTTTAACAAATTCAAAAGCTTAAAAAATATCTTTGTTCGGGGTTTATTTTTCAACTTTTTTTTTTCAAAATCAGTAAAAACGAAATAAGATTGATACACCTAAAAAGAAAAAGTATCATAACGTTTCTGGTACCTCAAATCCAAAAGTCAGAAAGAAAGTTGTGTCTGTATCCTGCAGAAAAATGATCACTTTTAGTAGCTTGCAAGTAATTTAGGAAATATATGCTCCACTGGTAGTATGGTAGAGCTGGTTGCTTTGGATAAGGCACAAACTTTCATTTATTTATGGTTCAATTATTCTTAAAAATTATTCAGACTTCAGAAGATAGAAAGCAGGGAAGGGACTGTTTATCACCAATTATGCAATATTTTAATTAAGCAGAAAATAATAAGCAAAAGTAAAATCTATTTTATTTTCCAGTCTAGTGAATCTCAAATTTTAGTGTACGAGTATACAACAACCCCAAATGTTGCAAATTCCTAGGAACTATTCTGCATGTGCACATTGAACATCTCTGCATGTAAAGTTTCAGGAATAGCATTTTGAAAAGGACTTGAGGTGTTGCTGAGCCAGTGCAAATTTAGACCAATCTCGAAACTTGCTCTTAAAGTTCTCACAGAACCGGGCAGTTGTGGTTCAAGGCATAGAAAGACATGCAATAAGCACTTGATGAATTGTGATCTTAGTATCATAGGCCTGCAAGTATCATTGAAATTCTAAAATTATAACTTTGTCCACATCAGTTAAGCAAATATAGTCTCATTATTCTTAACTATTAAAATAATGATGATGCTTGTTCTTATGTAAATACTATTTGATGAATTTTATTTTTTAATAATGTAAGTGGTGCATACACTGATTTCTAATAAAAATATTATGGTAATGGAAAGAATGATAGTTCTTTCTCCCTACTTTTTTCCCATCCATTATCCATATGTATTATTCTCAGACTCATAAATAATTTGTACAAAATTCAATGACTCTATTCAGTTATCATTCACTTTAGCTACTGAAATAAATTTTCTTCTTCTACATAGTCACAACAGAGGACCCAACAATTGTGAACCATAGTGAGCAATAATTTATTGAAGTGATATTATTACCCCAAATGATAAATATTTAGACTAAATTGTAACACCTCGAATATTGCTAATTTATTGCTACTTAATTCTGAATCTTACTTTCTGTAAGATCACATTTTTGTGATCATAGGTAAACATATATGGAGAGGGTAAAAGCTATTTTCAATGCTTATTTTTATGCTTTCTTGAAATGCATGCACAATCTCAAATAATTATGTTTTTAATTTTTTTGTTTCCATAATACTAAATATTTTTGTTATCCTAAGTGGCCAAAAATGTTTGATTGAATTGCCATTTATTTATCTTTAAAGTAAATAATTTGTGACCTTGGATGTATCTCCTAGTTCCTTGGACTGAGAGATTGTTACATCTAAAGAAGGATGTAGTTGCTTTGAACTCGTTATGTCTAAAGTCATCCCAAATGCTTCATTTCGTAAACTAATGCCAGAATATTGTTACTGTGGAACATCCATCAGCCTAGTTATTTGTTTATTCATTTACCTAGCCAGCAGCTCCTAGATGCCAGGTTCTATATTGAAACAATGGATGACACAAGAGCTAACCTGAATAGCAAAGAATGTGTAAAGATCCTAATTGTTTTACCAAGAATCAGGTAAAAAAAAAAAAAAATACTAGTACTCTGCTTCAAGAATAATCAAGCTACTGAATTATAAATTTCTTCACTAGTTCTCCTTTAGAAATGTAAAATCCATGTATTCAGTAATTTAACACACATATATATATATAATATATAAAGTTATTTTATACTATGTTCTATTGGAGGTCCCAGAGATACATACATAATATAGTGATTGCCTATAAGGAGCTCAAGCCTAATGAAGATAACATACATGTGTATATAAACAAGTAATCAGTATATATTTTAATGTACAAAAATGATAAAGCTCTGACACTCTATTAAAGTAATATTTTTAATATCACAGCAATTAAATATTTATGGAATATTTATGGTATAGGTTATGATACAACATGACACAAAACCAAAGTCCCAAGAGTTTAATCATCTAGTTGGGGACACACACACATACACACACTAACATGTAATACTTAAAAAATAAATAACAATGAAGGAGTTGAAAGGATAAAAAGCTATATTTTTGACGGACAAATTTGTGCAAGACTTGAATTAGGTATAATAGTTTATGTAAATCATAACCAATTTAGTAAATATGGCCATATTAGTAAAATTTTTAAGATAAGAAAAATGAGACTCAGAGAGACCAAATAGCTTCTGCAGTAACTAGCACGATTATAGTTCAAACACAGGTCTGTGTGATTGTCACCGCTGTGCACCCCCAACATCTTACACTATACTGTGATGCAGTGAAAGTTTCTGCAGAATTTAAAGAAGTTGTAGTAGACATGAAAGTGAGAAGATAGGAGTCAAAACTTGAAAAATGAATGTGATTTGAAATATGAACTGATGCTGCAACTATTTGGTATAATGTAGTTATGGTGTCCTTTAAGGATTGGACATAATTACTGAAACAGCTATTTATCCCTACAGATGACATTTATCAACTGAGAAGAGATGAACATTTGGAAACGATGAATACATCAGTTTTCCAAAACACTGAATTTTAAACCTTTGTGTACATAAGATACATGAAGCAAATATTAAAAGTGCAAAGTCCTCAAACTTTCCTAAGTCTGACTCATTAGCATCACTGAGAGGGAGGCCCTGGAATCTCTATTTTACCCTACATCGTAGGTGCTTCTGATGAGAAACGTTGGCTTGGAAGGGAATGATGATATATACGCACAGTGAGAGATACAATAGTAGATGGATACATGATAGATGATAGATACATGAAACCATTGATGATTTTTTTTACACAAATTTTATGGGACAGAAAGTCACTTCTTGTTCTTTTAATATATAATGAGATTTGCAAGATAATGTGTTTTAAATGTAAATCGAAGAGAATCATAGAATCCTGAGTACATATGACACTGGTACGTACTAACTATAAAGTCCATAGGGCTGTCTGTTGCTTTCCAAACACATGAGAAATCTATACTAATAATAACGGCTACCTTTCAACTAGCCCTTAGTATGTGTGAGAGACTGTTCAGTGTGCTTCACAAGTAAATTAATATTTAAGATCACAGTAGTCCAATGAGTTGCATGTTATCTCTATTTCTGTTTTACGCAAGAGGCAACTGAGAACAAGAGACTGGGTGACTTGCCCTAAAACAATCAGAAAGTGACATAGCTAGACACAGAGCCCACATCATAATTAATATAGTGTACTAATAGCATGATTTCAATTAATTTTAATTATAAATGTTCAAATTAACCTGTAGTAAAATTTATTCCATTAATTCATTAGTCATCATTCAGTACTTTCTAAATATTTATAGCGTTTTCCCTAAATTTCTAGAAAAGTTTGAAAGATTATTTTTGAGCATAAAAATGTCACTGTAGAAATCATTTCAGATCTATTTGACATTTATCTTACCCATTTACTTGCTTCCATCCATCTTTGTCTTTGATGTATAGAAATATGTCCACAAAAAAATGGAAAAATAACTGTGAATTCACTTAAATGAGTGGAAAAACCCATAACCAGTGTCAACTGTCAAGTGAATTAGAAGAACTGAATCAGTAATGACTGAGTATATATAGTTCTGCTGATGGTGTGGATTTATAGATACATATGTGACATTCACCCACAAAGAAAGACAAACGAAATGTTCTAAACATATTGAATATATCTTTGGGGAATTTACAAAAAATTTTTTTTCTAAAATAGGTTGCTTAAATTGGTATATTTACTCCTTTACATAGCACTCATTGCATTATGACCAATGCAGGATGGAAATGGTAAGTCCCTGACTTCACATAGTAAAGTGTCTCTTCTGTAAAGAGCAAAATCAAAACCCAAAATGCATACTACTTCGCTACAAAAAAATATCAAATAGAGAAAACATAGATATACAGAATAAATAAGCTTAAGGTAAATGCCACGTCTCCTACAAATTTTAAAAACTTTACATTATACATGTTAATTGGAACATCTAAGGTCAACCATCCAAATTTAAATGTGCTTTTTCTGTTAAATATTGAAAACTTTTAAAAAATATTTGTCAAGAAAAATAATTTATTTGAGAGATAACATGTTGAATGAAATGGGATTTGCTGATGAAATTATGCCATGGGAAAGATCCCAAACGTACTACTTCCTAGATGAGTGACTCTAAGTACAACCTCTTTCTATTTTAGTTTGTTTTACATAAAAGAGACTATTGGAATGTACCTTATGTAACAGTTCTTGGTGCTACATATCATAATTTTGGTTAAAAAGTTTTGGATTATGGTAAATTCTCCATAATCCTTGAGCTGTTTTCATTATCATTATTATCTTTAAAAAATCACAAAATAATACAGATGAAACTTTACAAAATGATAGAGATAACTTCATTTCAATATTTATAAAAATTAAAGAAGTAAACCATTTTTGAGAATATTTTAAAATATAAAGTGCCAAAGAATAAAATTTCTAGAAGAAAACATAAGCCAAATATTTGTGACCTTGGAATGGTCAAATGTTTCTCAAATAGAAAACAAAAGTACAAAACAAAATTTTGATTAATTGCACTTCACCAAAATTAAGTGCATATGCTTTTCACAGGTCACCAATAGAAAAATGAAAAGAAAAAACACTCACAGACTGGGAGAAAATATTCACTGAACGCAAACTGACAAAGAACTTATCCTGAGAACTCTTATAAGTCAATAATCAATCCTGTCACTATGAAAATCAGACAAAAGATTCAATAGACCATTCAAAGAACTCTAAGAATGATCACACGTACATCATAAGATGCTTAACATCATTATTCATTAAAGAAATGCCAATGAGAACCACAGTAAAGCAGAACTGCACAACCATTATGTTAGCTAAAATGAAAAATAAAAAACAAAACTGATAATCCCAAACTATTATTGAAGATGTGAAAGAAATGAGACACACATATATTGCAGTAAGTCTGTAAACTAATACAATCAATTTGGAAAATTGTGTGACAGTTTTCTTTGAAAAGTGAAAATTAACCCTACCATATGATCTACCCAGTAATACATACATAAGTGGGACCCAGTGAAAAATAAAATGATAAAACAAATAAAGCATAAATAAACAAATGAGAACACCCAAATTTATCATGTGAGTGTCTCTCAAATAATACCATGCACTCTCTCTTGTGCCTTCAGTTTTGTTTTAGAAACAGTTTTATCAACTTAAGAAACAATTGCTTTTGCTAGAAAGCTTAGAAATGAACCATTTCTGTAACTTAACCACAGATATCCGTGTTTTAGTTAGGGTTGATTTTGCGGTTCCATTGCCAGGTGCATCAATGTTTTTATTCCACTTTTCATGTGATATTTATATGTTCATAGAAAAGTCTAAGGGAGCTCTTTAGCTCAGGACTGTGTGGATGAAATAATTGAGAAAGACGCAATCTGAAACTTGGAGTGATACAGATAATGCAGTTCCTACAGGCATTTAACATGGTCTTGGATGTTTGAGATACACAATATATTTCTGAATAACAATGCACTTGTAATTTTTTTTTTTAACCAATGCATCTACTTGGGCTTGGACTTTCTCCTCTGGTTTATCCATCACCCTACACCCTATTTCTTCATTACCCCATGTTTGTTTTCTGTGCTCACATTCACATGCATTAGGAGAAAAATAGTCAAGCACCACCCACAAAAACGTTTTCACGTCAACTGGATGGTACCCTATCTGCTGAGCAAATTCAGCCTCTCTGTATTGGGTCAATGTCAAGTTTCAGTTAGGAAGGATTGCTGGCTATATTTCTACAGGTTCAATTCCTCTACCTGGTTTTTTATTTTTTATTTATTTTTGTTAAATGTATTGGGGTGACATTGGTTAGTACAATTCTATAGGTTTCAAGTGTTCAATTCTGAAATACATCGTCTGTATATAGCATTGTGTGCTCACCACCCAGGGTCAATTCTGCTTCCTTTACCCTATGTTTGACTCCCTTTTCCTTCTTCTACCTGCCCTCCTTTACCCTCTGGTGACACTAAACTGTTATCTGTGTCTGTGAGTTTTTGCTTGCTTCTTTATTGCTTTCAGTTTTATATCCCACACACAAGTGGAATCGTATGGTTTTCAACTTTTTCTGCCTGGCTTATTTTGCTGAGCAAAAAAATTCCAAACGTTTTAAACATGACATGAGTTCTACTTGGTATCAACTGTTGCTGTCCCTGTCTCTGTTTACTCTAACTTAGAGAACTTCCCTGAGACCTGGGCCATGCTGACACCACAGGGCCAGGGCCCTCCCTAACTTCCATCACAAGAAAGCATCCTTCCAAGTGGAGCATCACATCAGCAAAATTCTCTTCCACTGAGCAGTATGTTCTAGCTTTGTGCTACTAGATGCTATAATAAGTAGGCAGAAAATAAGCCAGTAACAAATACTTGTAGGAAAGATTATAGTTTCTAATGTATTGATGTTTATTTTGTATGTTTTAAAATTTAAAATGACTATGAAGCAAGCAAGTGGAGATGCCAAGAAGATAGTTAAGTATATTTATTATGAGCTCAGTGAAGAGCTCCTGTCTGGAATAAGAACTAGAGAGTCATTAAAAAACCACACATAAATCATAGAAATAGATGAAATCACTTAGGGAGCAAGTCTGACAGAGAAAAGAAGGAGGGAAAAGCTCTAGTAATAAAACATTTACAGGAACAGTTAAAGAGAAAAATGGCTTTCCAAAAACAGCCACATCCAAAGAGGAAAGCTGGAAACGCCTGGGCCCCGGGAACCAAGAGAGGAAACGTGTCCAAAGGGGGGCGTTACGGAGCTGGGACCCTGTTGACTGAACAAATGAAGGGAGGACAGCAAAGGGACCTTCGGGGTCTTCGAAGCGGAAGAAATAGACGTCCTTTCAAGTTGGGTGGAGAAGACGATAGCTTAGACTGGCTTCAAGAGAAAAAAAGTGCACAGAACAGTGGGGAAAACAATCAAACAAACAGTGTAAAAACCTTAAATATTCTGTCATATAAGGAGCAGAGAAGCAGGACAGAACAGGAAGGGTACCTGGCACCTAAGAACGGTTTTTGTTTTGTATTCTTTCTGCTTGTCCTCTGATTCGAAGTGGAGTCTCATTGCACAAGATCCTAAACATGGTGGGGCATAAAAGGACGTCAGAGTACATTTTCATTGTTTGCAGAGGGAAAGTTTCCCCCATGGCATTCTCCTCCCCTCTAAAAATACAGTGAGTTCATAGACTTACAAACCTGTGGTTCATTTGTGGACTTTAGTAAATCTGACAGCTTTTGAATGGAAGTAACATAATGCCTGACAAAAGTAGGTTTGAAGAATGTATTATTTTATATTGCATTGATTTACTATTTTGCTTTACAAGAAATCTAAAGGTAGATGGTTGTATTTCATTGATTTAGTGGTAAACTGGTCACATCAAAACTATCCTGACCTCTCCATCCTTCTGCTGCCATTCTTAGTACATTTTTTCTATGCATGTGTTCACAAGATAAACGCACCTACTGCAGGCACACTTCTCAAATTCTTTATCTCAAAGATGAGATGAGTCATTTCTCCTTAATATCTTTCTCTTGTAATAGAAAAGAAACCTTTCCCCTAAATCCTTTTATCGAATATCATGGTACATTTCATTGATCATAATTTAATGGAATCTTATGCTTAAACCAATTACAGGCAAATGGAAATGGGATTAACATGATTGAATTAGGACAGTTATTATTTATTCTCAGGACTTGAGGATGGGTCCGGCTCCCCAGAGTATTGTGAGATCTCTTTCTCAAAATGAAGGTACTGAGAGAATATCAGAACAGGGGAATGGCTCTTAAGTAGTAAACTCATTAATAGCTCTACAATAAACTAAAAATGGAGAAAAAGTATAAAAGTACTTTGATCAAGAATATTTATTTCATTGCCAAGCAATTCTGCATGCATACTAGAGTTACAACAACACAGATTGAGAGTAAATCCAGGAGAGAGTAAATCCAGGAGAGACTTTTCCAAGTATCCACATTTGTAATTATGAGTTTTACAAAAATATCTGTACTTATAGACTTAGCATATTTTTGGACTTTTTCAAACCTTCTAGACGACCTGGGATTCCTCTTTTCATCCCTGTTCTCAGGACAGGCAGACAAAAGTGACTTGTCAATCAAGCAACAATAGGCCCAATCCCAGAGACGGCTACTTTTCTGTACCTCTGTCTTTTATGCTTAACATCATCTTTTGTGACAGGGAAATGCATGTATCCCTTTATTATTGAGAATGTTGAGAGGTTTTATAAATTGAAAAATGCAGAAATTCTTATGACATATCCTGATAACAAGATTAAAGGACATCGTCCTCAGTTTTCTATATATTTTGTTCCCGTCCCATATATTAATAATGAAATAGAACCCATTTTGTGTGAATAGAAAACAACTTTATGCTTTCATTCTTTCCTAGCTATAGTTTACAAAGTTCATTTTTATTCATACAATGTGTTATTGCATGAAACATGATTGAACATTCCTTTGGCTTACTAAAGGAAAGTTAGTGTTCACCTGCACCTCTAATAGAAACTGCTTAGACAGAATGTCAGGAAAACCATCTATTTATTTTTGAGATGTCAGTATTCAATAAAACCATAATTTCATAATAAAGAAATTATAATAAACATATCAGTTTTTGGGTCACAGTGATATAAAGACATTAGTACTTTGAGGGTATAATATTTTGAGTTTGGATATTCATGTTTATTTATGATGAAATCATTCAAACACCGATTCCCTACTTGACCAAAAACAAGAAGCACTAGGAGAAAACTCAGTGGAAAATAAATTTAGGTTGTGAAAAAGTATGCAAATCTTGCTTACCTTGAGGTGCAAGGGACATAAATTTAAGGACTGACAACATAAGGTGGTCAAGATGGCCACTTTTGTAATGGAGATCTCTGAATATTTCCTGGCACTCTCAAAGACAATGCACTTTAATGTAGATTATATTGATTTACCCTAATATAACTGTTTCCTCTTACCTTGCAATAACTTGGAGCAAGTTAATGCAATCTGCATTTCAATACTGACTTCTTAATAGAGATGGCTTGAACAATTTGATTAGAGGACAATATGCCCACACCTACTAATAACTGAGTTGCATACAGGTAGGAGATTGGAGTGCCTAATAAATCACTTTATTTTTAAATCCATCAAAGCAATTAATGCTTCTATATTCTAGAAACTTTACTGAGGATGATGTGACCTTGCTTACTTTGTCATATCATTTCAAAGGCCCTGCTTAAAAGCGTGCGCATTACACTATTAAGGCTCTCTAGTTTATGATTACCTTGAAGTATAAGCAGCAAGTACTGCCAGTAAATGTAGAACGAATTCAACTCATCTCTTTTTCAATTTTTTATTTTTGAGTGCTTTTAGTGATCACAACATCTCTGTGACTACAGACATTATTATTTACAAGTGAGTGGCAAAAGTCTTTCTTGGGAGTTCCCTGGTGGTACAGTGGCTAAGGCTTCGGCACTGTCAACGCTGTGGCCTGGGTTTGATTCCCAGCCAGGGAACCACCCACATTAAAAAAAGAAAAAAAAAGAAGTCTTTTTTAACCCACTGTTTTTGTTTTGGCCCCCCTTCCTCCCATTGTAGTCTCACATTCTTATCAGTAGAGATACACAGTTGAAGGCAGTGTCCAGGTGTTATCCATGTTGCTACCCCTTTGATGCTGTAACAGTCAAGGCTGGTGCATTAGAAATCTGAAAATCGAATCCAAAAGGGAAACAAGAGCCACAGAAGTCCACCAGGAAAGACATGTGTTAAAGTCAGTCTACAGGGCTTATACTACTACAGGTCAATAAAAGGGGGGTTGTTAACAGGATTATTTTTATGTTCCTTTTATATTCGAGTACAAAAAATGAGGAAGACTGTGAGGCTGAGTTTTATTAAATATTTGGTATAATTCATTTAGAAATTATATAAATAAATTATACACAGGAAAGAGAGAGATGCTTTTGTGTCCTCCGGTATTATTAACAATTAAAATAACTTGTTACTATCATAAAAATAATTAAAGATACTTAGTAAGCCTTTAAGATTCTTAGGTTAATATAGTATGAAGGCATAAAAATTATCTGTATTTACTACAGCCTTTCATTTAGTTCTTACATTTTTCACAGTTTTAAATATTCAGCTCAACCTCTAGCTCTTTTTCTCAAATTCACGTGCATATTTCTCTTCTTTAGTTTTATCTTACATTTATTGTACATGATTATATTATTTTGAATTTTATTTATTATGCAATTACCTCTTCCCAGTAAAATTCTAAGCAGACACACACACACACACACATAGAAAGGTACATTCTCTACCTCATATAACACTGGGCTTATTTTACAGTAGCACTTATAATTATTTAGGATTTAATGAAAATCTAATAAAGTATATTTCCATTCTCCTTGTCAGTACATCCAAATCATAGGGATGTTTGCAAGAACATTTCCATGTTATTTTTATGAACTACAGAAATTGACATTTATAAAAACATTTGCAATTGACTTCTATAAGAAGTCTCAATAGACCATTTAAAGATATATTTATAAATATATTTCCAGTTAAAAAGAATTTTTAACACCAAAGACATATTTTTCTAATCAAATTATTTTTTTAAAAAATTTGCATACTTACCTGGCAGGGGAGATACCATGATCATGAAGTTGGTTGTCCCAGGGTAAGGCTTACCCATTGCACTCTGGATGTGCTGACCCCCACGACTTCCCCAAATGTGGGAAACTCGACTGCGTAATTTGTGGCAGTGTGGGACTACCTTCATGCTCTCCCCTATTAAAAAAAATTTGCACATGGAATTAATTACCTATATATGAATAATAACAAGGAGTAATGAATCATAAAAGATAGTTTCTGCATATTACAATTTGATCTTAACTTTCCATAAAGAATGCAATATTTGACCAAATATAACATGGTTTTTTCTGCGCCAGCAATAAGTAATTTAAAAATGCAGGAAGACTTGCCAAATGTGGTAAATAGGGTAGAAATCATAAATCACATATAAGTGACTTTTTTTTATTAAAAATCCCAAAGGGATCAGAACAGGCAGAATCCAGCTACCTGGTCTAGCTACTGTGACATCACCTGTGGGCACTTGTAAGCTCCAGCTTCAGCTTTGGTGAGGATGACTCACTGCTGTGCGTTCAGGCCTTCCAAAACAGAACAATAGCAATTGGAGGAATATCGACCTGGGTGTTACCTGTATCATGATCCAAATCTAGGAAAGTCATTCCAGGAGAATATTGATGACTCAGGGACACATGGTCTACCTCCCTGAGTGTTGTAACATTTCTCTAGCAACAGTCCCCTCTCTGCCATGTTCTCTTCCCCCCTGTATATTATTATAACTATGTTTATTTGTACCTTACTCATGTTTGTGAATGGGAATTGATAGGAGAACAATGAAAGTCACCTAATGTTTTAGATCTGAATTAGGTGCATTACCATAGAGTTTTATTATATTATAGAATATAATATTTGTATATAACTCAAAATAGTAATGAAAGCTATAGTATCTGAGGAAATGACTGAACAAGGAAGGCTCATCATTAGGGAAATTTTATAGCTATTAATTATAAAAGCAAATACCATAATACTCTATTAAAATGTTCTGAAGTAATAAAAAGATTTAACATATTAATGAATTAAATAGCTGATATTTTTCTCCTCAAATTCAGCTAAGAACTAAATGCAACACCAATCAAAATATTATTTTAAAAGATAAAGATCACTAAATATATAATTAATATTTGAAAAAAAAAGCATGATGGGGGCTTACCCTACTAAATATTACCAAACAATAAGAAGCCAAGAATATAGAGCAGTGGTTCAGAATAGAGCAATAAGTGATCATCTACATTTATATGGAAACCAATATACAATAAAGCAGATAAAGCAATCATCAAAATCAAAAAGGAAAGGATAAAATTTCATATACAGTCTTGGGCAAACAGGATCACTATTTGGAGACAAAATAAAACTAGATCCTTATGTTACACTAAATAAAAACATGACTCTGAATGGAGGACAGAATGTTGAGAATGTCACCTAGTTGTGGGGAAGTAACGCCCTTTGTAGAGGTGAAGAATTGGTGGCAACCCAGTGGCAACCAGTGGAGGTAGAGATAAGTAAATGTCAATACCATGCAGCAGAAGGCAGAACCTCAGTGTGTGTGTCTTTAAATATACGAGGGCTGTCTGGAAAAATCCAGGCATAAATCCCTCTTTTTCATATGTCACGGCTGGATACTTTCCGGACAGCCCTCGTATATGTAGCAAAATAAGTAACAAAATAAGCGATAGGAGCAAGGAAGAAGCCAAAAGAGATGTGGTTTGGCTACTCTGCAGTAACAGCATGGATCCCCATTCAACATTTGGCTGCAGTGTCAAAATTGATGAAGCCACACTCCTGAGGCTTTCTGGGGAGAGCAGGGTGACTCCCAGGCTGGTCAGAAACGTGGCTTAAGAGAGCAGGAGAGGAGACTCATTGGAATTCTTACTGTGGTTAAGATGTGGGCTGGGGTAAGTGAGCCATGTGTGGCAACGGGCTTCATGGTCTGAACTTCCCCTCTGCTTCAAGGAAGAGAGAACCCACACTGTCTTCCCAGCCTAGCAGCTGTGGGGCAAAGGGTAAGGAGGGGGTCATTGAAGCCGTAGAGCTGTCAGTAAACCACAAACTAGACTCAGACTCTTCAGTATACGATCTATAGAAGAACAGCATTTATATATCGGTAACCAGAGAGACACAGACACGCGCACACACACACACACACACACACACATGCTCACGCTCGCTCACACTCCAATATGCATTTCCCAAGAACAGGTACACACTCAACACCTTCACGTGCACTAAAGTTGAAGCCTGTTCAGGCAGAGGTGAAACAAACCAATAATGTCAAAATGCACATTGAACGTGGAGTAGAACAGGTATCAAAACAAAAATATCACCATTGATTAAGCATATGCTATATATTAAAGGTGTTCTGTGCATCATCTCAGTGATTTAACCTTTTAAGTAATTCAAAGGCAAGTGAGTCATATGGGAAGATGACACCAAAAATATTGTACCAGAGCATGGGTAATTACCTGTGCCCATTGCAGGATCTCTGTTTCTAGTGACTCAATTATGACAGAGATACTGTGTCTTTCCCTGAGAGATATTTTATAAGCTGTGACACATTTTTATCCATAACTCTTTATTTAAATGTTTATCATCTGTCACTGACAAAAATGATGCCATTTATAGCAGTCCTGAGGATGTGCCTAAGTAGTGCTGGAGGAGGTGATTGTAACATAGAAAGAAACCTTGTTTAATAAAACTATGTATTGAGATGTGGCCATCATTTTTCCTTTGCTTATAATATGCTTGGTGAAACAAAATAAGAACGTATAAAAAGTAAAAAATAACGTGTGCAAAGTGAACAACTCTACCATTGTGGCAGTCTGTTTTTTTATCTTATCTAGAAAATGTCACTGAATTTTCTTTCCCAATTGTTACGTTTCTGATTACCTGAATTGTGAAAATGCCCTGTCACCTGCATGACGTTTCCCCTCACGTTTGCAGGTCTCTCTCATCACATGTCACCTTCTCAGGGAGGTCTTAACCCATCACCATCTGTGAAATAGCAACCCCCCTCTTACGCTGGCACTTCCTAAGCTTTTGTTGCTTTTCCTCTCTCCCTAGTACTTATCACTATTCAGTTCATTGAATATATGCTTATGTATGGTATCTGCTTCTAAAATAGGAGCTTTAATATTTTGTCAGCCTTCAGATCTATTATATGTGAGTGGTAAAATCTAAACTAAACTAAAAACTAAAAACCAGAGAGGATTAGCCTCACTGAACAAGTCATTTTGTGACCAGTGGCCAGACTTTGATCCCTACAATGTTGTTGTTCTAACTTTCCTGTCATATTTAAATCAATATTTTATTCAATAATTGGCTTGTGGGCGAGATAGATATTTAAGTCCCATCTCTGTTCACATTTTGAAACATTAAAATTTGAAACATTAAAATCAGTAATCTATGTGTATTCATATTTTCAGAAAATAATTAATGATCATATAAATTTGTAGTTAACAAGCACACTAATGTTGTATAAATTGAATATCTGTGTCAGAAAATTCCACGGATTCTATGCTTAGGTGTGTTCAGTTCTCTTTACATACTTCTTACACTATTACAATACTTTTCTGTTGGAATACATTTTATTCTTCATTTAGGTTATCTTCAGTAGGGTAGGTAACTTTCCTCTTTCTTCTTACAAAAACATAACAGAGATTGTTGTGTGCCTAGATTGCGTTTACCCAGCATCCCTAGAGTTTTTCCATCACAGAATTGCTCATTAGTACCAATGCTCCACTCTTCCCCACGGCCATGCACCTGAAACAAGGCCAGCTGCGTCCCCAGTCAAAGGAGCCAGCTCCTCTTCAGGAGAAACCCACCTTGTGACATTTGTAGTATAAGCTAATTCCTTGCCTGTGACTGGTGTAGACATTAGCCTATTTTTGCCAATATTCATTGAGACACTGTTGGGGGTAGAAAGTAACTTCTGGAAGTTTTTTTGTTTTTTTGTTTTTTGTTTTTTTGTTTTGGGTTTTTTTTGCTCTTAAGTACATGAGGGATAAATGGCCTCCTTTATGCCTCTGGACACTGGTGTCCCTGGATGTGAGAATTGAAATTGCTGTTCCCATTAAATGACCAACCAGAATGAGATCTGACCCGAGGACAGAGCAAACACAGGGTGCAGAGCAGAAAGTACAGGAAACGCAGGGAAGTGGATGTGGAGACTTGGCCACGCCATGCTTGGCGCCTCTGTGGTTTTGAAACTTCTCATTATGTGACACATTTCCTATTGTTTAACTGAGTAGAGTTAACGTTTACTACTTGTATCCAGAAACGTTCTTACTGATAGAAAGCACAGATATGTCAAGGAGATCGCATGTCAATAATAAAAGAGTTTTTTGTTGTTTGCGAATGCCGACGACTGTTGTATATGAAGCCATGGGGAAAATTACACCCCCTGATGTTTCTTGTTGGAGTGTAAATTAGTACAGTCATTTTGGAGGGCAGTTTATTTGCAGGAATAACAATTTTTAAATGCACTCAGATCCTACAATTCCATTACTCCTTGTCTGAGAAAAGGTCACGTATACAGAGATGACATGTACAAGTCTATTTATTCCAACCTGTGTCTAATTGAGAAAAAGTGGGACTAGTCAAGATTTTTCATTATTAAGGGGATGGGTAGAAAAAGGAGAATAGAATTTGGAAAAGGTGTGATATTCTTTGTTTTTTTTTTCCTGCCCTCTTTATCCTGGTGCTTCTATCTCTTTGAAAAACGTTCCAACATAATGCAAGTTACAAACATAAAAGTAATAGTTCTCTCTGGAATGCAAGAATAATATTATCTACCAGAGTTTTTGAGAGGAAAAAAATATTCAGTTTTTTTTTCTCGTCCTTTAGTGAGTTAAAGCTTTTGAGAACCAAACTTCAAGATTTATCCTGTAATTAAGAGAATAAACTTGTTCTACGTATGTCACTAAGTCACTGCAATGTATTATCAATGTTGTGACTTAGGGGCAAGTAAAAGAATAACTTCTGCTTTTCTGGACAACGAAAATTTGGAACAGACAGATTGAGAGAGACAGAAAAGTCAGATGGTGAGATGAGCACGAGCAGAACTTGGGGTGTTGTGCTAAGGAGGAAGAGAACGTGAGGGCTGAGATTTCTCTGTCAGTATCGCCTAGCACCCTGCACTTATCCCAAGTGTCGTCGTGTCTGATTAGGCACCTCAGGGGCCAAGTTCACTCGTGTAGTCTGTCTGAGAGGGCTTTCAGGCTCTTTCTTACGTCATTCCTCAACCACTTTTCCTTGTGGACATTATAATGAGAGCAAAGGCACCTGCTGTGATGCCTGCTGCAGCTGGAAGAGATGAACCTGCAGAAGAGAGAAGCACCGGATCCCTGGTGGATGAAGTGGCCAACACTCAGGGTTTGCATTGAAGAGGAGATACAGGAGGCAGCCTTCTCAGGGACTCGAAGGTGGAAAAAAACAGTTAAAACATTATCTCTGCCTTCAAGATCATTTAGAAGTGTCTCCAAGGCTCACACCACCCAGGTTGACAAGCAACATGGTTCTAAAGACCAGAGGATGCACCAAAGGTGTGCCAGGAGATGGCACTTCTTCCCCATGTTTTGAGATTATGCCCTTCCTCGGGCCCCTGACTTCCCATGTCTGTTCCCCAGGAGCTACTCCAATGGGGAGGAATGACTGATTTTCTAAACCCAAATGAGATGTGTTTAAAAGGCATTCTTAACTTTTCGTCTAGGAGTAAGCTTTAACTGGATTCTGTTTTGAGAATCAAAAGGAGAGATCACATTTAGTCCACACATCAGAGAAATACTGTGCATTAAGAATTTTGGAGACATTTCAAAGGAGGCAGATCTACATGGACAAAGAAATATTCCTAATATATTTTGCTAAGGGAAAATAACAGAAGAACGATTCAAGCAGCATGATACCTTTAATGAAGAGAACCCCCTCCACACATACACGTGCACATGCACACACACAAGATGTACATGCACAGCAAAAACACTGGAAGGAAGTAGTCCATCTGGATCATAGTGAATATCCTTTGAGAGAAGAAGAAAAAAGGCAGATGAAACTTAGCCTTGGTTTCTAGGTTTTAATTTATTAGAAGGAAAATATAGCTAATAACATTTTAGAATATTATAATGTAAATACAATTTTAATTACAGAAAAAAATTGAGTCATTTCAGAGATTTGGAAGTGTATGGTGACTCCATGGAATAAATTAGGTACCAAAATAATCACATATTTCCTTAGTTTTGGCAAATAAGCCTATAACTTCTGCTTGTTTAGTCTTAGCATAGCTGAGTGTGAACAGGGCAGTGATAGCAGGCCTGATGTACTTATAATGTTGAGTGTGTACATGTCCCCAGAGTTGTCTTCATAATCACAATAATAATTAATGTTCATTGTCCCAGCATTTTTGTAGAACACTTAATATGCATAATCTCACTCAATAGTCACATATATCAAAAGCTTATTACAGAGTCATATATTATCCTCATTTTACAGAAGAGGAAACTGAGACAGGAAATTTGAATCGAGCTCAACCTGGAGTGCACAGATTTAATGAGATGTAGATTAAACTCAGGTGTTCTATTTTATAGTCTATTTCTTCATGTCTACGATAAAAAGCTACCTTGAGTTCCAATGACTAGATTGCTGAAAAGCCTGTGTGACTCAGTTCTTACCTATACCTCCTTTTCTTATTATCTGTGCCTTTGTCACAAGTTTCCAAAAAAGCAGCTTTTCCCCAATGGTCCAGCTGCTCTTTCTTACCTAATTTCTCACATATCCTCCTTGTATCTGTCTAGCTGTGAGAGGATTTTTGGAAAATCTCTGAAGCTTCAGTATTCAGCATTTAGAATGTGTTTATAATATAGTCAGCTTGCTAGACATATTACCTAAAATCTTGGAGCTTGTTTTCTTCTCTGAATGTTCAAATATAACCGATGCTATGCTGTAGTTTAATAAAAGTACCTACTCTTTCTTAGGCCCCTATCTTAATCTGTTTGCAATTTCTATAAGAACTCTTTCTATTACAGACTAACCTCCTTTCAATGGAGCTTTTTAACCTAATTTGAATATATTAATAGCACTTAAACACAAGTTTTGCAGAATGTAATTTCCCTGTCATCAGAGTGTGTGCTGTCCTCTTCAGGGACTTGCAAATTTCCTTTTTAAACAATATGAACTGCACAAACACAATGTACCAAATAAATGAAAAGGCCAAGCTATCACAGAAAATAGAGAAACTATTAACATATAGTTTAACCCCAGCAAAGGGTGACATTTGATGGGATATGGAATGTGATTCATACATCATAAATTAGAAGAGCAGAAGCTGTAGTTTTGAAAAGCCTCTAATTCAGCAGTCAGCCTTACTTTCTGACATGAAAAGTTTAATATAAATGCGATGTGCATGAATACCAATTACTAAGATAAAAGAGAGGCTCATGGTGATTAAGAGATTATAGTCCTTTCAAAGATGCAATTAAATGGCAGAAAGTTTCCTTTCAGTAATTCCTAAAGCAAAAATGTATGGATTTATTTTTATTTTTATTATTCCAACAAATTAAAACTGTAAGAGCATGAGCTCAACAAATTTTATACCTCAAGAATTGCATTGGATAACGTGTATATTTTCCATCATTTATTTTATTGCTGCAACTGATTATTCATGGCAAAATTTGCCATTTATCAATAGATATAGTCATACATTATTTCTCTCATTCCCAAGATCTTTTTATAGTTCCTTTTCTAGACTCATTGCAATGCTCATTTATGAAGAAACTGCAAAATACACATAAAAAATAAAAATCTTAAATCTGATTCAAATACTTGGTATTTAGCAAGTCTTAAAAGATCATTTAAATTAAAACTGAATTCTTTTGACATCCCTGAATTCTCTTTTCATGGGGTCACAAAATTTCACATATCTACATTCTCATTCTCTCTCTCCTACTTCAAATTTTCTCAGATATAAGCAAGACTTAATCAAATAACTGTCTATCTGTTTTAGACCCAGGTCAAGCAGCTCCATCCCCCAGCTCCCAACTGGGTGGTCCTTTCATTAAAACCTGATGCATCAAAGGAGGAAGATGAACTATGAAAATACTCTTAGGAAAATAGGAATTTGTTAGCTTAAAAACATGTGGTTGAAAGGATACTTCTTAAAACTAATTTACAACCTTTACATTTTTTCCTCCAGGTATTTCACCTAAAATTACTCTAGCTAAGTAATGCACATAATTATTACATTTGTGTTTAATTCTTCTTTTTTTTTTGCATACAGTGACATTTTCTGTAACTTCTTAAATTTATGTAGTTTTATGAGTAAACACATTTAGTATGTGTAAGTCCAATTTAATACAAAAAATTTCACAACTGAGAACATAACCAAGTGTAATATTCACAAACAGTAAAATATTCTGAAATCAATAGCATGTAAAGAGTAAAAATGAACAAATGCATTAACAAATCAAGGTGTTCACAGGCAATTCAAAAATGATCCAGGCAATAAAGCCCTACACTAAGTCAATAAATTTGTTTTATTTAAAGGCTGCCTGGAACATTCAGCCAACGTCAGAGGATCTCGTAAAGACTTGAGGCCAATGGACTGTATCACACACTAACGCCAAATGCACGGGCATCTGGCATCCCCACAGATGATGTAGCCAAAGGCCTGTAGTATACTGGTTTGTAAGAACAATACTAGATTTCTAACAATAGAGGCATATCAGCAGGAAGTACAACAATTGGGCAGTTCAGAGTAAAAAGCTATGGTTAGCTAAAACGAAGTGCATCAGGCTGAGACAAACAAATGGAAAATGCTAGCCATGCACAACCCTAGAAAAGTCAAAACAAAAGCCATCTCAAATTATCTCCTGTTGTTGCTGCTATGCTATTGTGCCAAACATCAAAATGACATTTTTGCACTCCAACACACATAGCCGTAATTAAAATTAAACACACACATTCTTAAGGACTTATTACATGTTCAACTTTTTGGAAGAAAATGACCAAGACATTTTCTACATTCCAAAATTTTACCATTATTCAATACACTTAACGCTAATTAGGAAATCGGAAACATTTACAATCTATTTATTTCCTGTTTTAGAAAAGCAAAGTTAACCTTAGGGGAGACCAAAAAAAAAAAAAAAAAACTAGAATGGGAAAATGTAGTTCAAGAGATGTATAAAATCAATAAGCAAACAAACAAAGAGTGACCAAGTCCTAGGGCAACTCCCCGCTGTCAGGATTAGTCTGTGGAAGACAGAGTCCCAGCCATGGGAACTGAGTTAAGGAAGAGATTGTAACTGGGCCTTAGTCTCCCTTTGTCATCGTTCTATGATGGTCACTGTCTGTCCTCGTGGTCAGTGTGAGATGCAAAACATCACACCGTAGGTGACCCGGTGCTCATGGGGTGGTAGCATGGCAGTTCTGAATGCTGCTGGGCTAAGAAGACGATGAAGAAGAGCTAGCCCCTCCTCCAAGCTCTCCTCCAAATCCTCAGGGCTGGTGGGTAACATTCCACAACTCTCTGGTCCTTTCAGAGAGTTTAAAAACCAACTCTGCAGAAAGAGGTTGCTCCTGGAGAGAGTACGAGGATAGGTGGCAGTAGTTCTGGAAAGCCTATCTGTCCTTGCAAAAGGCACTTCTTTCTGTTTCTAACTCAGGAAGCAGGATCCCTGCAGAGCCCAGACTTTGTCCCTCTTTAGATACAGGTTACCATGTACCCTAACTACTAACGCCAAGAGAAATGGGCTCAGGTGGAGAAACTAATTATCTGTAGACAACACAATCGCTGTGAAAGAAAGACAACATCTACGAGGTGGAGCAGAACTACAGGCAAAGACAGATCAACAATCTAAAGTAAATTTAATATATCATCTCAAAAAGTTAGGAGAGGATATTGATTATACAAAGCAGTAATGTCTGCATATTTCAATTATTTGAAAGCACACATTAGGACGTATACTTTCCGTGAACACATGACCATGATAGTTCAGAAACGCGTGTTCTTATGGGAGAGAGGGCACACTCTATTAATCTTTTGTTTGTTCGTCTCCTCTTTCTACAAAAAATATCTGAATATAATTGCACACATATAGATGGAGAAACTGGGGAGAAACATTTACTCACTGTTTTATTTTTTTTTTAAGAAATCTTGCATATTTCTTTTTCTGGTCCACACTAGTTAGTAAATATCCCCCCAAGACAACTAATACTGCCCTAATTTTAAACCTGAAACTATCTGAAATTTATTTTTGGATATGATGTAAAATGAACACCTGATTATATTTTCTTCCTGGTGAATTTTAAACAGTGTACGTATCTTATAGTACATGTTTTATACTAAATTATAGTAATAAATGAGTCATGTCGTTATGGATATAAAGGTGGTCTATTTGGTTTCTCTGTTTTAGTCCACTATCTGGTAATCTATAATAGAATATTCATATTTTTATATGGTTCTATTAGAATTTTTGTGTGCATAATTAAATGTTCAGATTATTTTTCCAAATCCAACAAATGGAATTGTTAAATTTATCAGTTTCTTTTGGTACAATTAATATTTTTCTTATTTTGTATTTTTAGTCAGGAGGGATGAAGAGTTATGTCTCTGTAGGCTAAGTTCATATATTACAGTATTCAAAAATGTTGTAGCTTTCTTCATGTAAGAATTCTGCCTTTTAAAAGGTTATTCCTATATAATATACATGAAAAAATTTTGCTTCAATTTTCTGTGGATATTTTCCTCTCATTTATATTTGTAGGTATAACAGAAAATAGGTAATAGATCCACATGCCCACACATAATCCTATCATTAATTATAGTATTTTTAAAGTAATATTTTTGAGCTTTTAAGGTATAAAATCATACTGTCAGCAAAGACAACTTTGTATTCTTTTCAAATATTTGCTTTATTTATTATGTTTCTTTTCTTTTACTATTTGTTAGAACTTTCAAAAAATTCAAATGCCAGTGATGAGAGAGAACATTATTGCTTTAATTAAATAATTTTAGTGCTTCTCCATTTAAAATAATATTTGTTGTTCAATTTTGTTAAATAGTCCATTACGTTTAAATAATTTAGCATCTGTTCTTATTTTTTAAGAGCTCTTATTAGAATTGACATTTAAATGTTTTTATCAACTAATCTAATCGTATGTTATGTTGGCTTCATGTAATGAATTGAAATTATTACCATCTTCTTATACATCTCCAATAATTTAGAGAACTAAAATGTTTCGAAACATTTAGATCAAATTCAACTGTGTTCATGTTCATTACAGTTTTTAACTTTAATCACCTTACTCGTTTTTTTCTATGAGAAATAAAATATCATGCTTTTACATTCCCTATAAAGAAAACTTTGGTAACTTCTATGTACATTAAAATGGTTCCTTTCTTTAAAATTTCCTTTTTTTTTTTTTTTTGGTTAAAATTACATGTACATTTCTATTATAGTTCTTGGATTTCTTTTTATTTTCACTTTCATCTGTTTTGTTTTGTTTTTTTTTTTGTAGTTGTATCTATTTTTTCCTCATTTTTCCTATCATTAGGCTCCTGAGGGCTTTATCCATTTTAGCAATTAATTTTAAAAACATACTTTTGCATTTATGTTTTTTTCCTGCTACTTTTTAATTTTCTATTTCAAGCTGTGGGACCTTCAGCAAAATATTCAACAACTGAGACCCTGTCTCTTTATATTTAACTGGAAATAATGTTGAAAAAAATACCTCTGCAATTTAAAATGCAAAATAAGGACTCAGTATTAAGTAGTACTCTCTCCTGCTCGCTCATAAATATTGGGGGAGTCATAGGTGTTTGCACATATGTTGTGTCACCAGAATTATACACATCTGTAAGTTGAGTGAGAAGGTAGAATCACAGCAGATTCATCACAAACCATTTAGAGCACGTGATACCTGAGGCCTTGCACCTGCGATCACTACTATTCAGCGGGAAGCCTGTTGGTGTCGTGGTAAGGACATGAAGGACATGACATTCTCATGTTTAAATCTCGGTGTTCTAGTGGGTCTGCGTCCCTGGACTGTGACTTCTCTAAGTGTTTCTTAACTCACGCCCTTATCCCCTCAAGTGAGTCAAGAGGGGACTGGAGAGGGACAAGCACCCTCCCAGCGGAGTGGCACTTCGTTCTGGCCGGTGCTCAGGGCTGGCGTCGCAGGGATTACGGTTCCCCTCCCCCTTCTGGGTCGGGACGGGATTATTTTGTTTCAGTCGTCACTACGAAAACTTGGTCGAGTTTCTGGAAATAAAAATCACCAAAGAAATCTCACATAAAACTGTGACCCCCCCCCAAATTTCCCGTTCTGTTGTTAGCCCCCACATAACCTATTGCTATTCTTCCAAGTGACCATGTCTGTATTCCCACCAGTCTATTTTAAAGACAATGCCTGTGCTAGAGTGTCCTCTCGGATTGTATAGGCCATAGTAACCAGTTAAAGTTTCTAGAGTGTTTAACTTACCTCAGAGCTGTGACTGTAAATATTGATCAAGGTGGCCTTACCATTCCCTTTAGCGTGGCTAAACTTGAGTCAGGATTCTTCCTGACTACAGGCCCCCCGACCTGCCTTTTTTTAGAGCAGGGGTTCCCAACCTTCCTAATGCCGTGACCCTTTAATATAGTTCCTCATGCTGTGGGGACCCCCATAACATTATTGTCATTGCTACTTCATAACTGTCATGTTGCTACTGTTACGAATCGTCATGTAAATATCTGATATGTGTTTTCCGATGGTCTTAGGAGACCCCTGTGAAAGGGTCATTGGACCCCCAAAGGGGTCGCCACCCACAGGTTGAGAACTGCTGTTTTAGAGCATTTACTTAGAAAACAGCAGTGGTAAATTCTTTCTGTTCCTTTGAGATGTAAATCTTCTTCCCATTTCTTACCAGTTTTATAAACCAGCAACACTTTTCTTCATAAAGGACCCTGGAGCTATCCTTCTGAAATGGAATCGTGAAGGAAGACAGGGCTGGAATCTGCGGGAGGGTAGGAACCCACTCTGTAAGCACCGATGCCCATTAAATGTGGCCTAATCGCATTCACAGCCTCCTTCCTAACATCGTCCTGTACCTCCCCGGCAGCTCACATCAGTGCTTTAAACAATCTCCCACCCTTCCCTGCATAAAATTGAGTTCAGCCTCTCTCCTTTATTGCAAAATAGCCTTGACCCTTATTACAGTAATCTTGAATAAAGTTGTCTTGCCTGT
Organism: Lyroderma lyra; assembly: GCA_004026885.1. Classification (NCBI taxonomy): domain Eukaryota; kingdom Metazoa; phylum Chordata; class Mammalia; order Chiroptera; family Megadermatidae; genus Lyroderma; species Lyroderma lyra. The sequence goes on from PVJL010005925.1 coordinate 68,028, forward strand.
TTAACTTTATCTGATAGGATTTTTCTTTGGCGTTGTGAACTAAGTACATATAGAACTCCCTGTAAAGAAACAAAATTTCATAGAAAAAGTAGATGAAAAACTTATAAAACAATGAAATAAATGCAACTGCAGTGATACGTACAACGTACTAGGGGGACATAAAGGGAACACCAATAATTGCTATGAAAAAAGCATAAAAACTTTATGGAGGTGAAATTCAAGTCAAGCTTTAAAGGGTGCATATTAGAAACAGAACATTGTTGCTATTCCAGCAGAAAAGACAGCATTAGCAAATCTATGGGTACTATTTGTGGAAAGGGCATTAGAAATTCAGACTTATTTGAGACTTATATACTAGATTAAAACTGATGTTCAAAGGAACACAGGGACATGTTACAGAGATGATGTGAAGAATATATTTGAGGAAGAAATATTAGAAATACGGAGGCTAGTAAAAAATTCCCAGTGAATATAACATAAGCCCAGATTAGAGAAATGTCAGTTACAGTGGAAATTGTGCATGGAGTCAACTAATACGTGAGAGGCAGAATCAGTGTACAATGTTAATTTAATGAATTTGGTTAGCGAGAAGATAGAAGACACAAACAAGGATATTTCACTCCCCATTTTAGGTTTTTATACTACATGACTGGGAAATGTTCACGTGTTCTCTCACCACTCTAATGGTCTTAAATATCATCTGTATGTTTTAAAAAGCATGAGGCTGAAATAAATTTGGGAAACAAATGGAGCCACCGAGGACAATTTCTAGATTAATGAGTGCCTAAAAATTGTGACAGTGGAGTCTGGATTAAATGAGCACATAAATCCATAAACTGTTTGAGAATAACAATTAATAGCCATTGGTGTTACAGAAAAGACTAAAACCATTAGATTTGTTAAATATATATCTCATATCTCTAATTTGCCAGGCAAATCTTAACCTTATACTATCATAATCAAAATCGGGGTAGCTATTATTATGCTGGTATTAAAGGCTTGGTAATTGAGAGCCAGTGAGTCACATCCTTGAACTGGAATTTGAATCTGTACTAATCCCCATACTAACTGTGAAACTGGGTAAATCACTTAATCTCTTTCATGCCAAAGGCTTTTTCCTCTACTCTATATTATATCATTTCCTTTATCTATATCTCCAGAGCCTCCTTTTCTGTTAATATGAGCTCTGAGCATTAAAAAAAAGAAGACATGCACTTAGAAAATTTGACCTGGCAGCTTAAGTAATTTGCCCAAGGTTATTTAGTGAATCAGTGGTAGATATAAGGGTAAGAAGCTATAATTCCTATTCCGATTTCCTGCCTGAACCATTAGATAGCTCCATCTGTTTTGATTCCATCATTAACATGAAGTCATATTTCTGTCTTTTAATAGAAATGAACTGATAAGTGAAGTGTGAAAAAAAAATTCCATAACTTTAAATGTATTATTATTTCTCAAAGAACAACTTTAAAGGCGGTGCTGTTATGTATTTGAATAATCTTCAAAAGTCTTTATAATACCTGTCTTTAATTATACTTGTAATAAAAGAAAAAAAAAGTTCTCATTAACATGAGTATCAAATGAACCTTTTTATGCTAAAGATTAAGTGAAGCATTTGCTATGTTGATAACATGTCACGGCAACATTTTGAAATGATGAAGCATTCATTAATGCCTGCTTAAGATAAAAGTAACACTACATTAATTTGATTCAATTAATGTTAGCATGATGCACAATGATACATTCATTGATAATGACTGGCCACTTTTCTTAAGTGTTAACCAGTATATTATTATATAGTAAATGAATTGAATAACCCCTGTAATGTCACAGTTCTTTTTTAATTCAGTTAATTAAATGTGTGTCATACAAACTATTAATAACTTGATAATTCACCTCTCTTGGACATTATCAAATACTTTACTAAAATATAATCCAGGAGAAACTAAATTTACACATTTAGCTGTTTCATATCTGTGATAGCAATGACTAGGCAAAAATATTTTTTTTCTATTTTGTCTAAAGAGTTGGGTTAGGATGTTCCCTAGATATTTGAAAATTTGAAAATATTATATGAAGGTTCATATTGCATATTGTCGACATTTGATATCTTAATTTATTTATATAAGATTAATGTCAGACATTTTTTCGTAATTCTGGCCAACCCTTATCATTCAGTTTTGTGTGATGCATTTAAGTCATCAAAAAGTATTTGAGCCCTATTTTCCCAAATGGCTTGTTCATACTTAACAACATATTTCACACAAACTCCCAATTATTTTTTTATTGGCTACTCACCTACACATATAAATACTATGTCAGTATCACTGATATAATATGTAAGTAGAAACTTTTAAAATCACAAAATGTGGGAGTTCCCTGGTGGTATAGTGGCTAGGCTTAGGGCTCTCAATGCCATGGCCTGGGCTCAATTCCCAGCCAGGGAACTACCCCCTCCCCCCCACAAAAAAAAGAAACTGTGTCACATATAAAAAAAATAAATGAAAAAATAAAATAAAAAATGTAAGGATTTGCATTGTTTTCCAATAACTGACCTCAAAATAGGTCAATGAGATCTCCAATTTTAGTTCAACTTATTTCAATACAACAAGTATTTATTAAATTGTTTCCCATAATACAGGCACTATTCCAGAAAGTGGTGTTAATAAATTAATAAAACGTTTTCACCAAACTTAAAAACTTAGGTGTAAAATAGAGTATAAACAACAAAGATTGTAAACTCAAATGTCCTTTCAATGATAGCAGAAAACTCAATTCACTACAGCTAAATTAAACAACATAATTAGTTTTACAAAAATACCGTGGAATGAAGAAGGCATACGTGCACACACACACACACACACACACACACACACACAACTGTATATAAAATTAAAAACCCACAAAATTTAAGTGCAGTATGAGAAAACAGGGTAGTAATAACATTTTCAGAGAACAGAGAGAAAAACAATTGAAGGAGGAAATTGCATTTTCTTGGATGACCATAAAAGATTTGTAAAAAGAAAAGGTAGAGGTGGAAATGGGGTTAAAAATGCCTATAGTGGGCAAAGTGATAAGGAGGACGTGGGTTGCAATATTAAATAGAATGAATAATATAGACCTGATTAAGGAAGTGAGATTTGAACAAGGACTTGAAGGAAGTGAGAGGGCTAACCACATAGAAATTGAAGACAAAGAAGAGGAAATACCCAGAGCAAGATCCTAAAATGAGATTGTGCCTGCCAAGTTCAAGAGCGGGCAAAAAGACTAGTGTGGCTGCAAAAGGGGTGAAGGAGGGGGAGCGTTTTCAGGGACCATGTTAGACACCTGACTGGCCAGCTCACATAGGGTACTATAGGTCAGTTTCAGGACTTTGACTTTTACTATAAGTGAAGTTAGAAGCCATGACAGACTTGGGGAAGAGTGGTGTATTCTGAATTATGGTTTAGTGGCTTCCTTTGGCTTCTGTATTTAGAACAGAACACAGTGGAATGAGGGTGGGAGGCGAGATATGTTCTCAGGAGGTATGAAGCAAACAAGCGATGAAGAAGGCCTGCCTCAGTCTGCTAACAGTGAAGCAGTGAAAAGTAATTGTAAATAGCATATATTTTGAAGGAAGAGCCAATAGGATTCCCCAGAAGATTATATGTAACTCTGAGAGAAAGTGCTCAAGGAACAAAAATACAATTTGGGGACTGAGCTCATGACAGGGTAAGCGGTTGATGGAACATGTTTGGTTGCAAGAAGATCAGGAATTCAGTTCTGGATATGTTGAATTAAGTTGAGATGTTTAATTAGACTTTCAAATGGAAATAGCTATTGGAGTTGATTATATGAGTCTGGAGTTTGGTAGAGGGGAAGGTCTGAGCTGGAGATTTAGGTATTGTCAGTCTACAGCCGGTATCATGGCTAACTATGTAAAAAGGTGATAATAGAGCTGATAAGATGAGGACACACAACAGACCATTTATGCTAAGATCCACTGTACCATAAGGTTTTATGTTTGGGTTCATGTTATAATTACACCCTTCTCATGTTCTTGGAAATTAAATATCTGCTAGATTAAATCCAATAAGGATTTCTTGTCATGTAGTATTAGAATGTGAGAAACATGCTTTGGGTTGGTCAGTTGGCCTCTGATCCCCAGTTTCTCTATCTGAAAAATAGAATGAATACTTCCTTTTCTGTTTAGTTTATGGGTATAGTTCATATAATTTATTTTCAAACCAAAAGCACAGTTAAATGAAAATGAGATTTTATTTTTCTATAACAGATTTCTTCTAATTTAAGTTATCGTACAACTGTTGACTGTAAAGTATAAACTTAATATTAAACAATAGTTTCCTTAGCCTTTTTATAATTTTCTCACTCTTTGCTTCCTTGTCTGTCTTCTGTGTTTCATGGTCTTATCTAGGCTATAGGAATCTTCGGATATGTGCAGTCATCATCCATCCAATGGTATTATATGTTAAGATGTGTACTTTCTCTCTGTGATCCTTCATTACCTATATTTGTTTCCTCTGGCATCTAATGAGATGTCCTAAGTCCAAGCATTCTTCGTATTCTATTTTATACCATCTGTGATGGCATACTAGAGCCTCTGGCTTCTCTCCCTTGGAACTTTCTGGCTCCTGTGTAAGGTGACTGCATGCTCTGGTTTGCCCTTGACTAGCTAGTTTATGCTGGCTTCAAGTTAATTGTGCACCCAGTTCTGATGACAAATGGTTGCCTTCTCCTTTGAGTATTCTCCCTAATTTGAGCTACATGGACAGGGAGCACTTTTAGGCCTGCTCTGCATACACCTTTTCTGATAGTGTCAACAATGCTGCCTCCACAGGATGCTGCCACAAGGGATTTTCCTACAGGATGCACCATTTTACAGGGCATCAGTGACAAGTGAGACTCTAGGCTCCTGCAACTCTTTATTCAGCCCTGTGGTTTCATTGTTTCCTACTGCCTGAGGAAGGGGTGTCTGTCTGATAGGCCTGGCCCATTCTGTAAACTCCAATCAGCAAAAACTCATTGCTTTTCCCTGCTCTTTTTCTAATTTTGTTTCATAAGGAAAGGGGGAGATTGTTTTTTTTTTTTTTTTCATAAAAGGAAAAAGAAAAAAAAATTTAATCGGCAGAAGCCTTAAGCCCGATTCCTTTGGGGTTTGCTTTTGATATGCAAAAGCAGGCTTTCTGAAATCCAAAACCTTTCTCTGAAAAAGATTTGTCCTTGTAATCAAAACCTGCTTTTCAAGGCTGCTTAGATACTTAGAAGTGTTCAATTTGACTCTATTCTCTGTATCCTGCTACATAATTCCCCATTTGAGGCAGTAGTCGCAGACACCTTGGCCTGAGGTATAGTTTTACAGACACCAAAAGCAGTGGATTAAAAAGAAACACGTTACTGTATGTTTATGTGGTTGTGTGTACCTGTGCACGTATGTAGATGCACATGTATTTTTTTCTTTATCTAACATATGAGATAATGGTAAGAAAAACAATGTACGTGAAAAGGTGACCACACAAAACTGGCCATGGAAGTGATCAAATAACAGATCCAGAGCCGTCGTTACTGATCAAGTGCTATTTAATTTAGAAAAGACATGCCATGGAGCTAAGTAAGAATAGGGTTATTATTTTCAGCTCTTATAATAAAAAAATAAAACTTGCTTCCATCCCAAAGGAATAGAAATGTTGCCCTTGCTCTCATGAAAAGCAGAAGGCTACTTGTGGATGTCAGAATGCACCCAGCACCTGGAATTTGGTCAGTGACAGTGATTCAAAACATTCAGGTTTGAGACAGAAGCTATGCGATACAGCCTTGTTATAAAACAGTAAGCAGGAAGTCAGAAAATATCAGAGGAAAGTGAAGCTACCTACAATTGATAACGCTGTGGTGTGTTGAAGACTGGGCTCTGACCCAGTGCATAAGCGAAGACTGACCCCCGAGGCAGACATCAGCCTAGACAGCCAAGCACGAGAACTTTACTTCAAACTTCACAAAGGGATTCCCACAACCTTGCAAAAGAAGCATCAAGAGCGAATTAGAGGTGAACTTATTATGCATCAAGTTGACAATGCACTGTGGAATTGTATGCCTGAAACCTATGTAATCCTTGCTAACAGATGTCACCCCAATAAGTCTAACAATAAAAATGAATTAAAAAAAAAAAAAAGAGCGAATTAGAAAGTAAATTATTCAAATAGTTACACCAGCACATGAGGGAGGAGAATTGGAGCAGGTCTTTTTCATTAAAAAAAAAATCTTTATCCAGTCATCTATCGAAAGGCACTTTGGTTGTTTTCATGAAGTTGTGGCACATGAACACGATGGAATATTACTCAGCTATAAGAAAAGATGAAATATTGCCATTTGCAACAAAATGGATGGACCTGGAGATCATCATGCTGAGAGACATAAGCCAGACAGAAAAAACAAAGAACCATATGACTTCACTCATATGTGGAATATAAAACTAAAAGCAACAAAGAAACAAAAACTCACGGACACAGTCAGTGGTTTAGTGGTGACCTGAGGGTAAGGGAGCAGAGGGGACCAGATACACAGTGATGGAAAGAGAAGTGACCCTGGGTGGTGAGCACACAATGCAGCACTTAGACGATGCCCTGTAGGATTGTACACCTGGGACCTATGTAATTTTTACTAACCAATGTCACCCCAATAAATTTAACAATAAAAATGTATTTAGAAACGTGTTTTCTACACATAGTTCTGTTATTTCAATAAATTGTATTGCAATTTTCATAAAAAGTTACAACTTACAGCTAATATTATGGATAAATATTTGGGTTTCTGTCTGGCTCTAATATTAAAGACTTCTCTCACCTACACAGGCTAGCTTAGTTCATTAGCAATTACTATCTAAAGCAGATCTTATATTTTCTATCGCAGACTATTGAAAACATAAAGCACTAAATAAATTAAATAATAATATAATAGCATAAAATAATAGTTATGTAAGATCATAATATGGCCCATTAAATGGAATGTAACACATTTTACTTCAAATTCCCACTTCACAGAGTACCTTCCAGAACTGTAATATGGCACAAACTTTGCTAGAGCAAAATGGTGACATAGGGGCCTTCTTTGTTTCTCCAGCCAGAGTCAACTGCATTTTGAGTATCCTTTGATGAAATTCTGAATAGACTACCTTCTTGAACCCTAGACTTCATATCCTGTAAGTGGATGAGGTATTAACACATCAATATTTTATTGAAATCCTATAATAAGCAACATATGCATTACATTTCTAGGATAAGAAGGAGACCATTTTAGTAACAGGAATTAGCACTTTATTGAGTTGGAGATGACTTTTGACTCTATGGGTCATTATAAGTCAAAAATCATTTTGTAAAATAGTGAAGTAGGAAACTGTAGATAAGAGATCAATAAATAAAAACTCTATTCTGGCTATCAGAGACAAAACTAGGAATAAATCAAATGTAATGAAGTTTATGTTTATAATATATTCTAATTTATTTTTAAAAAGCAATACCTGAAATGTTAATGGTAACTAGGTAGCTGGGGATCTGAGGAGGTACTGTAGCTACTACATGAGGATGACATTGCATATCTATGACTGCAGGTGGCAGAGGTGATGTTATTTTATAAAAACTAGGGACTTTGCAATGGTGCAATAATTATGTAAGTATCATCTAGAAATAATATTCTTCTTTTTCTGCTTATGAAATATTATTCAGTTTTCAGGAGCAAGCTCAAGTCCTAGTTCCTTCAAGATGTTTGATTTGTTTTGTCTCTTCTGACCTCTAGTGACCATTTTGTTCTTTAAACTCCTAAATTTTAGTACCATACCATTTGATCTTCGTTTTTACATTGCAAATTTTTTTCTTAATAGCATAATATGTTTGCATTATTTCATCAACATAACCATAAGAATTTTGAAGTCAGTGCATATGTCTTACATTTTCTTTTATCCTACAAAATACCATGAACAATGAGTGTTACATAGAAGTTTCACAATAAATATGTCATAAGAAGGATTGGTCTGTACTACACGAGTAATGTCTGGCTGAAAGTTAGGAGAACAAAGGGTTATAGCACATGACTTCCCAAACATTTCACCTTTCTGGGTAAGTAATTATCTCTTTGATTAACATTAACGTAAGAAATAACATTAGATCAACTGTGTCAATAATTTTTTTAATGACGCAGCTCAAATGCAGTTCATTGCAAGAATCCTCCTGTAATATATTAATTCAGGAAACTTGTAACTTTATAAGTAGCATTATGAAGAGCAACCATTTATGAGATGCCAGGTTTTGTGCTAGGCGTAGGGCATTCAAAATGGTATACAATTAGAGCATATTTCATGCCTGTGGTTCTTACAGTTCACTGAGGAGCAGAAATATTAAGCAATTGCTATGAGGGAAATGTGTGTATATTAAGTGAAAGAAATATAAGTGGACTCATTTCATATATATATATATATATATATATATATGAAATATATACATATACATATATACATATATATATTTTGTTGTTGTTGTTGTTCTAAGAGTATCTTTATGAGAAAGCAACATATAAATCCTGGCTTAAAAAAAAATAGATGGAGCTATGCAGAAAAATTAGAAGAAAATAATATGGAAAGAAAGGAAAAAAGTATGCATGTTCTTGATTAAATGAAAGGTGAGTGGAGGCTGAAGCTCAGTGCAAAGGAAGAGGGTATGAGAGGTAATTGTCAATAGCCACTCCTTACCTACAATTTTTGTTGCCCACCATATTTCAGATACTCTGCTATATACTAGGGAAACAATAATTAAACTTGATCATATATTACCTTACAAGGTGTTCGTTCTTAATTTATAATCTAGTAGTAAAGACTAATGTCAACTAAGTGATTAGTTAGAGAGTAATCAAGTTGGATTCTTTTTAAAATTCAAACTCAGATAATTATAAAGATAAATGTCATGACTAGTTTTTTAAGTGTAAGATGACATTATGTGTACATTAGTAATATGCAAGGATGCAACAAATGAGTTGTCTTAAATTGAGAGGTCAATGAAAGTTTCCCTGAGAGAAATTGTTACACTGAGATTGAAATTTAAAATAGAGCTAAGTGTGAAATGAGGGATATAGAGGAGAGGACATGTGTAAGCATGTGGGAGGGAAGTTAGGTCAATGTGTCTGGTATATAGCAAACAAAGTGGAGAATAACTCAGGAGCCAGAACGTGCAATATGTTCTAGACCATGTGAAAGATTTATATATTTATATAATATCTGTATATATATCATATCTATATCTATATCATATCTTTATCTAGATCTATATCTAGATATAGATATAGATATATGAGAAGGGATGAAGAAATCTAGAATTTAACTGGGTTCAACTTGTAATACAGAAGAAATAAAAACATGAATGAGTTTTAACTGGAAATAATTTATGCTCTGCTTTGGCATTTACCTCAATTTCCCCCTTTTCTCAAAATATACTCCAGGCAGTTAAAGGACATTGAAGAAAGCTGTGGTTTTGTATACCTTAATTGTGTCTGATGACTATAAAAACATAATAAAAGAAGGCAAAAGGGAACATGAATGAGTCATGGGTGATCTTTCTACTGAGGGTATTTTGAACAGACACTTTCAGAAAGAAATATGTAAAATCATATGCATATGCTATGGTGAGAAATTCTTGCTAGAGGGAAAAGTAAGAGAGAAAGCCTAGGTGTGGTCATGTTCTAGGACTTAGAAGAGTGTGGAGATTAGTATGGTAGGAGTAATTTTGAAATTCACAGTGTTGATAAAATTAATAGTGTGTGAATGTGTGGGGGTGCTGTCCAGAAAAAAATCCAGATGTAAATGCTGCTATTTTTCTTTTCTTTTTTTTTTAATGTGGATCGTTTCCTGGCTGGGAATCAAACCCTGGCCACAGCGCTGACAACACTGAAGCCTTAGCCACTGCACCACCAGGGAGCTCCTGCTATTTCACACACTGGGGTGCCAAAACATGTATACACATTTAAAAAGATGTCATCTGTGTATTACTTTACAAAGTTGAATTACGGTAGCAAGGTGTAGTATGCCATTTGCTCATTGGATGGCATTAATTAGTGTCACTATGCGACAGGCAGGACAGTCAAAGGAAATGGCAGAAGCACGGTCATGTTTCGAGGAGTGCAAGACCATTTGCACAGACAACTGATAGGACCAAGAGGTGTGTTTGAGTTTCCCCCATGTTCTCCTGACTTAACACCCCTTGACTTTTACCTATGCGGACCTTAAAGGATGCAGTGTGCCGTAGAAAACCGGCTGCACTGGCGGTACTTTGGGAAGAAATTGAAATGGCATGCACAGTGATACAAGGGGACACTTTGGTCAGTGTTGCTCAAGCAGTAGTTCGCCGTAATCAGAAGTGTGTGGATACTGATGGTCACCACTTTGAGCACCTCTTGTAATTATAGAAGTCAAACATGACTTGTATTCATCCTTTGTTATTGGTATATATTGAGTATTACAATTTTAATAGTTTTTTCATTTCTTAAAATGTGAATACTTTTCGGGGGGCACCCTCTGTGTATAAAATGTTCACATATACAGGGTCCAGCAGAAGTATTGCCTGACTCTGTACATAAATGTCTCATATGAGATGGACAGCAATTTGAACATTTCATCTAAAATGTCACCTAAAGTGTGCTTGAGTGTGATATTGTTATGTTACAGAATTATGTGCTTATGATTTTGTAATAAAAAAATTTGATATAGGTTACCAGCTTATAAAAAAGGGACGTTATTTGTGCCGGACCCTGTATGTCTACATATATGCTATCTGCATATTATATATTGCATATATGTTTAATATCTAACTTATTTTGGTAAAGTCATATGACAAGGATAATTAACTAGTAGACTTGAAAGATGTTGTAAAACTGTAATACATGAACTTAAAAATCCAGAGAAATAGATTTTCTCTTATTAGAAAAGGAAAAATAATAACACCTTGAAGAACCATTCCTATGATTCCAAGAATTCACACAAACAGTAGAAAAGGAACTGAGCCACACTGACCAATATTAAAATGTCCTTCACTTCTGTAGCCTTGATGTGTCTCATCATAACCGGGATTGGAAATATTTTCTTTTCCTTTGAGATGGTGAAACTCAACAACATATGGATTTCAGAAAGTCCCAGATTCATTCACTATTTATTTCAAATGCCAGCACCCTCGGGCATAAAAAATACACAACTTCCTGCAGACGCAATGAAGTATTTAATCTTAAGAAAGATTGTTGAGTTGTTAAATACGAAAGGCACAGAATATGTTTCTCTGAAGAAAATAAAATTTTATTTTGGATACTTGTGTCCCAAAATGAACAAGGCGATTAAGACTAAATGTGAACATAAAATAATTAAAAAGATTTATTGTAGCCTGTGATGTTTTAGGCTAACTCTGTATAAGGCAAATTGATAGTTTTTAGAAAGGAAATTGGTCAGAAAAAAATGGATATGAAGAAATGTGAATTTCCAAATGCTAATATTCACATGAATCTTAAGATGAGAGGTTAAAAGTGGGATAAAGTAGGAATAATTCTGTTATATAAGGTAAACAGATAGTCTTTTTCACTTGATTCTCCTGTGGCCTGTCCAAATTATGACAAATAAATAGGCAAATTTAATAGAAGTCTAAAAGAAAAATGATCTTTGTTGAGTTTCAAATGTGAAACACTCATAAAAGTCAGCATATTTCTTTAGAAAACCTGAATGCACATTTTAACCTCAAGAGAATACTACAACTTAAGGTTTCTTATGGGAAATATATGCATATATGTTTTTCCTTGATTGACCTAAAATGTAGACTATAATGATGATGAGTAATTAAGGTAAATTTTCCCCCCTTTCGTTTTGCTTCTTATTCTTCCAATTTCCAACTCATCTTCATGATGAAGGCCACCTTGCTTAAAAAACAATCTTATGGGTGGTTCCCGGGTGGTGTAGTGCTTCTGCGCTCTCAACAATGCAGCCGGAGTTCAATTCCCAGCCAGGGAACCACCAAAAAAAAAAAAAAAGGAAAAAAAAAAGAAATAGTATGAAGCATATTAGAGGATGTCTGTCTGATCAATGACTAATGAAAATTATAAGAGAAGCTTGCCCTGAAAAACATCTAGCTATGAATTGTTTCATCACTTACTATGAGAAATGTCATTACTAGATTCCTAATACCCACAGGTAACGTGCTTTTAATAGACAATATGAAATACCAGCAAATATGAGATAAAGTGAAAGGCATTCAGGACTAGTGAAGAAAGAGCCTTCTGATACTACTTAGGCAAGCTTCGTACGTAAAAAAGAAATACATCATCATTTCTTTAAAATTACATCTTAAGCATGCTAACATAAACATAATATCATGACAGTTGAATGTATTATTAATCTTATTTTATAAAAATTAGAAATTATTACAGTGAAATAAAATAATAATTATGATGAAATTAAAAACATTCTTACGATGTACAATTCAATGGCTTGAGTAGGGAGTAGTAAAGTTACATAAAGTATTATATTCCAGGGTTGATTTCTAACTGGAAAGAAGCATTATCGGCCCCAGTATACAAGATACAACTTACACATGCTCCAGCCTCTTCAAACTTCAAATAGAAAAAAAAATACCTTAGAAAGTTTATACTATACTGTAGATTGTGTTTTAGTAAAGCTTTTCTCTAAAGTGTGTAGAAAGAGTAATTATTTTGTGGCTTTTTTTCTTTTAGTTTTCTTTTAGATTTCTGCATGCTCTATGGTCTTTGTTTCAGCTACTCAACTCTAATGATATACCAAGAAGGCATCCTAGACAATACAGAAATGGATAAATGGCACTGTGTTCAAATTTAACTTCACTAAAAAAATAAGCAGTCATGCAGATTTAGCCTAAAGACCACAGTTGGCCAATTTCTGTTCTAGATAAATCTATATAACATTGTCAAAAAATAATAACAACACAAGATATATGAATGGCAATCAAAAATTTAATTACTTATGAAATAATTAGTCAAATAAAAATGTTTTTCTTTTTGATATTTAAAATGGTTGATGACCAAGGCTTTCATTAAAAATAAGTTTTCCATGTATAATTCCATCTTGTTCTAATTACAACCAAACTTTCTAAGCAATTACAGTATCAGTATAATGAGTCTTAGTGAAGTAGAAAAATTCTGGTGTGTCCAGTTCTGGGGTATCCTACTAGATGTATTTTTACACAGGTTTAAGATTACAAATATTGAAAGAAGGAAATGGCTTGGAGTAGCTTTACTGTTATTTACTTGCCTTAAGGATGATTTCTGTGGTACAAAAACGGTGGTTAAAACAATGACCGGCAGTATTTTCAGTCTGAAAAAAGCAGAAGATAGAGTTTAGATATGATCATAGCTATTATAAAATGAGGGATGAATCAGAGAGACAAAGTGAGGGAGCCCTACATTCTGTATGTAAACTGCTAAACCTCTGACTTACCATGAACTGTGCATGCTAGAGACAGACTCCAGCTGGAGATAAAAGAACTAATCTGGAATTTATTAGTTGCCTAAGAGACAGAGTTTTTATTCTGAGAAAGTCAAAGTTAAATGCCTGCTTAAACATACACTTCCAAAAAATTCAACAAAATGTATAAACTAACTAGATTTATCAAGAAAAGAATAGCAAGAACACAGATTACCAATATCAATGATGAAAGGGCATCTTTAAATACAAGTAGTACTGGCACACAGAGTATACTAAAGAGAATATTATGAACAATTTTCCATCAAGAACTTAGATCAAATAAACATTTTTTAAAAAATGCAACTTGCTCATAGGAGACAAAGGGCAAAATCTGAATAAACTTTTATTTCGAAATAAATTGAACCCATTAGCCTAAACTTTCCAAATAAGAAAACTCAAGGACCAGATGATAGGACTTGTAAGTTCTTTCAAACTGTTAAGGAAAAAAATAATATCAATCTTACACAAAGTTTTTCACAATATAGAGGAGGAGGAAACACTTTCAAAATCAAATTATATATATAAATATGTGTGTGTGTGTGTGTGTGTGTGTGTATAAAATACTAGAGACTAATATGCTCCCATTAACCTATATACTAAATTCATTAACAATATTTTAGAAAATCAAATCCAGCAATATATAGAAAGGTTAATTAATGCATAATAGTCAATAGGTTTTATCAGAGAAATCTATTGCCAAGATTAATTTTCAAGATCAATTAAAATTTCCAAAATCAATTGATATAGTTCACTATATTAAAAAAAATAGAAAAGTACAAATTAAACTTCAATAAATGAGAAAAACTGCTTGATAAAATTTGACACACATTCAAAGTGAAAACTCGTAGCAATTTAGGAATAGAAAAAAATTTTCTCAACTCAATAAAGGACTTTCAATGAAACTTAGGTCTAACATCATACTTAATATTGAGAACTTGAATACTTTCTTCCAAGTTGGAAAAGAAAAGCCCATTCTCACCACGTCTACAAAGGTCTTGGCCATTGAAAAACTTAAAAATAGACATAAAGGCACTATGGTAATAAGGTAAGAAAGTAAACTTACTTGCAGGTGGTATATTGTTTGCATGTAAAGTTATCAGGAATCTACAGTATAATTATTGGAACTAATTGGTGACTTCAGTAAGATCTCAGGATATATGATTAATATATAGAACACAATTCTATTTTTATATATTATCAATAAAATGATTTAATTCTGTTTGTATGAATATCAAAAAGCATAAAGAAATTACAAATAAATTCTGTGAAATATGCTAAGACAACTACACTTAATAAAGATATAAATAAATAGTGAGAAAAGCCCTTGTCATGGATTGCAAAACTCTATATTGTTAAGGTATTAATTACTCTGAAATTGATCAGTGGGTTCAGTGCAATGTCACATCAAAATCTCAGCAAGCTTTTGGTAGTAATTGACAAGCTGATGCTAAAATGTGTACAGAAAAGCAAAGGACCTATAATATTCAAAATAATCTTACAAAAAAACAAACCTAGAGGATGTAGACTAGCTGTTTTCTAGCCCTACTATAAAGCTGCTGTAATCAAGAGAATGTGGGTTTGGTATAAAAAGCAATCTACACATTAATTAATCAAAATGGAAAGCCTAGAAGTAGACTCACATTTACATGGTCATTTAATTTTTAACCTATGCTCCAAAGCAAGCTGGTGGGGCAAGGAAAGTCTTTTCCACAAATGGTACTGGGACTACTGGATATGTATATGATGCCCACCTCACGTTGTACAAAAATAAATAAATAAATGGAGATGAAACCATAGGCCTATATGTAAAACTCCAAACCATAAAGCACGTAGAGGAAAATTTATGAGTATGTTTTTTTTTTTTTAATTTGGAGGGGTTGATAAATATTTCTTAGACATGTCACAGAAATAAGTAATTCTAAAGGAAACAAATGATGCACTAGACTACATCAAAATTAAAAACTTACACTCACGGAATGAAAAAATTAAGAAAAAAATAAAGAAGCATTATTCTGTGTGAAAGTATTTTTTAAAAATTACTGTAGTAGCTCAGTCCAATAATAAAAATGGGCAAATACTTTAAGCAAATACTTCACAAAGAAAGATTCAGGAGTGGCCAATAGTTATGTGAAAAAGTGTTAATTGCTCACTATCAACGGACATCAGAGAAAGACAAATTTAAACCACAATGACCTACTGACATGCATGCACCCAAAATGACTAAAATTAGAAAGATTCACAGCATCAAGTATTGGTAAATATGTACAACAGCCAGGAGTTCCCTATATTTTCACTAGGTTTTCAAAATCCTAAACCACTTTGGAAAAACTTGGATAGTTTTTATAAAATTTATATATACTGACCCTATGCCTCAGCAATTCTAATCCTAGATTTCTGTCCAAAAGAAATGTAAGTAAATGTCACAAAAATTTGTATGTTTACAATAATTCTTTCATACCAGCAGATAGCTGGAAATAGTCACCATGTCCATCAATAGAATTAATAAGCTATGTTGTATTTGCACAAGGACATATTTAGAAATGAAAAAGAGAGCAAACTGCACATACACTCAACAATATGAGAAACTTTCTAAAATGTTGCACTAAATGAAGGAAATCAGTCCAAAATGTGCATAGTGTAAGATCATTCTACATTTATACACTTGCAGAACAGGCTAGTTACGTATATAGTGGATAATCGCCTTAACAATGTTTCCCTCGGGTGTGGCAGAGATTGACTAAGAAAGGGCAAGGTGCGACTTTCTTGGGGTTATGATAATATTCTGTAATTCCTGGGGGGTTGTGTTATGTAGGTAGATCGCAAAACTCAGCGGGTGCTCATTAAATCACATGCATTCCATTTTATAGAAATTTTATATCACCGGAAAAACTAAACAAATATTAAAGTCTATCAATCATAGACATCCTGACAGGTGGAAAGTTTCTGCAATTTATTTTGAAATGAAGCAGGAAAAACAGCTTTGGTCACTAGATGGATAGAGGGATACATATATGAAAAAATATATGAAATATATGGAAAAATATTGTATGGCAAATCAAAGATAGCACATTAATAATGATAGAATTTAGATGGGTATATAGGACACCTCTATAAAATTCTTTCAATTGAGAAAATCTTGATAAGGAAATGACAAAACATAATAAAATATTAAATGGTTGAGCACATGTTGTGATTTCCGTTTGTTTTTACAGCCTGGGATTTTGTCTTCCTTCAAGAATTGTGCAATTGAGTGGGTTTGAGGTAGGGGATTTTGGATTAGTAACAGGAGCAGTAGAACCTGTTGTGCAGTTTGCCCCCGTAAGGCATCTTGCACCTTCAGCTTTCTCTTTTTTATGGCAAAAAACACAGCATGAAGCCTCAATCCCACAAATGTAAAGTCTGTAGAAGTTTGCTGTCCTGTGTAAGAGAATCATTGGTGGTTTGATGAGAGTTCTATCACTCCCTTACTTACCGGTATGGATATGGGGAAGAGATTTGTTTGAATATACTTAGGGGGCTTTTAATGAAACAAAGTGAATAAAATTATGACCTATTTGTTTCTGACAAATGCATTCATTTCATCAGCACCGTTTGAAAGTTAGAGATATCGCTAATTAAGGTTCATCTTCAATGTGCCAAGGGTACCAAAGGAAAATTTCCCCTCAAGGAAGTGGTGGTCTAGGATGATAATCTGCAGTCACACCACGGGGTTAAGGTTTTGTGGGTACTACGATCTGAGGCACTACGTAGCTACAAACTAGAAGCATCGCCAGGCTTAATTACTTGGCAAAATGCCCTGCTTTGAGGTTAAGTATGTGAAGGTGAACTAAAATTGCTCTACCTTTGGAACACGGTACAAATTTGCAAATTATGAAATGAAATAGAGCAATAAAGTTTCCATCAGGACTCTGAGAAGGGTGAGCCACAGTGATGCAGCAAGGCAGCAATCAAATTACAGGTTCTGGAGGACAGAGCATTCTTTATAATCATTCACTTGCCTAATCTCTGTTGTTAGAAAGAGGGTCCAGTCCCTTTGACATCCAAGCTCTTGATTCTCTGATCACGTAGAGAAGGAGTGGGAGGGACAGGCTCAGCAGAGAGATGGTTGCTTCCTGCTACTAAAAACATCTAGGACTCTTGCAATCATTTGGACAAGAGAAGTGATATGATTTTATATTTGCATTCAACATGATAAAGCAGTTTGTGTTCATTATTATACCAAACATTAAATAGTTTACTTCCTCTGGTCACGTGTTCTGCAGCTGCATATCTATTTATTAATAGTTAGTAACAAATAGTTCCTTTTAAGCATTAGGGAGTAAGGAACCTATAAGTAAGTAGACACACATTTCCTGCATGCCTATGTAAACAAGCAATTATAATTTTGCAGCGTAAACTTTACTTCTTTGAATCGCCTCCTCCCTGTTTTCAGTAGGGTGCTGGATTAATGCTTAGAGAAAACAGTAATGGTACAATGAGAGGACACTGGAGCAATGCAAGGAGAATGAAGACGGTCCTGGGAAAATAAATGGGGCCTTGTTTTTGGAGCACCCATTACCGTGTTCTAGTGATGCGACCTGCCTCGATCAGGGCACCTGGTAGAGACAGGTTCCTCACGTGTAAGGTGGGTATACTAATGATCAGAATAGACTATCACTGTTAGAAGTAAATTTAATTTAAAACACTCTTTCAGTGAAAACATGGCAAAAATATAAGGGATAATTTTGTGACATGTGCAATTTAAAAAGTGCAATTAATGAATTGACCTGAGTTCAGAATTAAATGTATCTGTTTATTTTTACAAGTTGTTTACATTATGGAAGAGATGGAACTCAGTGATTTGGTACATTTTCTATACCTAAAATCATAACTCAGGAAGTTTGGATAATAAAAAATATTCTTCAGGGTGTATTTTACTAGGATTACATAAATAAAATCAAGGATTACTTTACTTTCAATGTATTTTATCTTTGTAAAAACCCCTTATGAGGCTTTAAAATTACAACAGACTTTTTGAGGATTGGGGGCAAAAATCATTGTAGACTTAAGCAAGATTTGAATGAAGCCAACAAGAGAACACTTTTTTTTTAATTTAAAAGAACAGCCACTCCCCACAATTAAATACCTACAAATAAAGCTACTGTGGTGCTATAAGTAAAGTTATATGACATGACAACCAAATATGCTTTATGGTTTTCAACAAGCTGGCAAACTTTCCTTTTTCATTTCTTTTATTAAATTTATTGGAGTGACATTGATTAATAAAATTATATGGGTTTCAAGTGTACCATTCTATAATACACCATCTATTAGTACATACTGCATTGTGTGTCCACCTCCCAAAGTCAAATCTCCTGTCACCATTTATTTGACCCCACCTTACCCTCTAGTAACCACTAAACTGTTGTCTGCAGTAGTAAATTAATTTGAAGCAGCTTTGTATGAAAACATATGGAATAGATGTACTAATTGGAAAATAATGGGTTTTCTTACCTATAAGAGTTTTAAGTATTTCTCAGGTACCGTTGCTAACCTTATGTTAGCACTGCCCAGGCTGTGAAGAACTGAGAGAGTTATCTGGTGTGAGTTTGAAGGTTTTACCCCACCTATCCCAAAGTCCCAGCTGATTCCCCCAATAGTATTGCACATTTGTGTCAAGAAATGATACCCTCTTATTAAAATAAATATGAATAATGTAATTTCCAAATTAATTTAATAGTTACAGGTCAATACTATATCACCCATTTAGACAGTTTCTTAATTCTATAGGTTACCTATTTTGTCAAATAAATATTTGCTTTCAGATTTCTTTTCGAACAGAGTATTTGAATTAGCTGAAATGAGTTAGAATGTCCCAGTTTGAGAATAGAAATGGCAAAAGATGAAAGAGACTTTTCCTTTTCTTTTAATATATTTTCCTTTTCTAAGAGAAGTCCCTCTTGAGGTTTCAGAAGCTCCATATTGTCTGTTATTTGTAAACAAATGGGAATTAAATGCCAGCTCTATGCCACATTATATTAGCAGAAACTAAAGTCAGTTTAATTTTTTTCCAATTGAGTTCAATCTTTGCAACCCTCTGTCCTTCAGTATTAACAAGGAGAATGGAGTTTGTTTAGATCAGTGAAACTTCAGAGGAACTTAAGAACATCAGAAAAATAACCAACCCCTTTATCCATTGAACCAATGTATGAAGTCCAGCTGATTTAAACTAATAGCTTTATACTGGTCTGCTTGCTATATTTCAACTAAATAAAAAATCTATGCATAATATAACCCCGCAGCTGAGAAAGCTAATTTATGTGAAATAGAGTTGTAATGTGGCTTTTTTGAAGATGTGGAAAAAACTGTTACAACCAGCACTTCAAGTCCCAAGTCCAAAAATGGTAGATAGTGTTTCTATCATATAATCACAATTAAAGGGGCAAGATATATTCATAAAACATTTTACATGAAACTAAAAAACTACACATTGATTGAAAGAACATGATATCATGTCATGACCTAATTACACTATACTTATATGCAAGAATATTGATTTTCTAATTAAATATACTTACTAGTGTAATATCCCATCGCACATAAAATTGAAATATATATGTAACACGTATATCACAATCGTTAAATAATGTCATTCTGGAATTAACTGAGTTTAATATGTGGCTATATTTAGATCCTGAGAAATTGAGTATCGATAAAGGAAGTTATAGAAGTAACACTTATAGAGATTCATGCCTAATCCCATGCAATGTCACTCTATGCTAAACATCTGGAATTTGCTCCCATCATGTTCCCAAGAATTTCAATGTCACAATTTTAAAAGCCTCCTTTACATAATTGTTGGTATCACTATTTTACACTCAAGGATAGAAAGGATCTGAGAGATTAATCAATTTGCACGAAGTCACGTAATTTCTAAGTGTCAGGGTTGTAACCGTGCCCCAGTTCTACTAGAATGTTATATTTCTCAATTTATGAGAACAGCAATATATTTAGAACAAAAATAGGGCAATATTACAGATAGTAGTAAGCGTAAACACTGCTTTATTGCCTAGATTTATGTGTTTTTAAGTTAAAAACAACTACATATCTTGTGTTGTTATTATCAGAAGCAAAATTTAGCATTTAATAATTTCTAAGCTACTTTATTGTGCTAAGTCTCATTATGTTATGACCAAATTAAATATGGATCTCTTCGCGTAGCGGGGACTCTCTCTTCTGGTAACATTTGGGCTAGGCACACCCATTCCACTATTTCCCATTTACACCCTTCGTTATTCCAGATGTGCAAGAGGGAGAGACTCAGTTTTGTTTTGTTTTGTTTTGTTTTTTTAATCGATTTGTCCATCTTTCTCAGTAATACAACCCTCACTAACTAGCACAAGAAGAAGCCCTGAAGCTGCAGTGGTCACGTGGTCACACTCTGCGCTGTGAGATTTAGGCAGGATGGCTGTGTTGAGATGTTGGAAGTGTTCTTAAAGGGAGACACTGCCTTTTCTTATCCTTTACCTTCTCCTTTTCTTTTATAATTCTTTCTTTATGTTACATTTATGTAGCAAAGAAGAGGGCAGTAGTTCAAGGAGCTGTCTTGGATCGTGAGGTTGAAGTCACCCATCCAAGAGCTCACAGTTTGTGGGGTCAGGCGTTCGCCCATGGTGTAAGCTGGTCCTCTGCTAAGGGTCTCACAAGGCTAGAACCAAGGTGTCTGCTGGACTGTGCTTCCTCTGATGCCTGGGTCCTCCTCCAGGCTCATGTGGTTGTTGGCAGAACTCAGTTCCCAGGGGTGGAGGACTGAGGCAGCCAGCCTCTGACGTCCCTCACTCCTCCCTGCTGTGCACCCTTTTCGAGGCCACCAGGGGGACATCTCTGCTGCTTCAAGGCTCTATCTTAGGAGCAACCTGGGACCTCTTTTAAAGGGCTCACTTCTTGCATCAGGCCCAAAAGGGTATTTCCTTTTGACCACTCAAATCACCTGATTAGGAAACTGAATTATAACCTGTAAAATCCCTTCACATTTTCCATATTCTATTGGTTAGAATAATGTCACAGTTTCTTCTTACACAAGACAATTCCATAGAGTGTGCATGCTAGGGGACAGGATTCCTAGAGGTCACATTTAGAATTCTGGCTACTGTACTGACAATTTTGCAAAACCACAAAATAAATTCGGAGAACAGATCTGGGCTACTAAAACATGGTTTTTCTTCTATATGAGAAATTTACTCGTATATCTGACTGATACTGTGGCTACATGTGTTTTGAGCCTTTGTAGTCAAAGCTAATTCTAAGGAACCTAGTTACTACTCTCCCATCCTTTGTCACAGAGAACAGGTAGTAACTCCACACAGCCACTTCTGGGTCGTTTTGCTCCTGGTGCCTCTGACCATGTTCACCTTGAGTTCTCCCTGTGACTTTGTCACCTGTCCATTTTGGATAATTCTCATTCAGAAAGATCTGCCTTTATGAAACTAATAGCTAGTTTGGAATTAGCTTTATGAGAACATTTCATAATTTGTTCTCAGTCATGCAAAAATTAGCAATTTGCCATAAATGCTTGGGGCAAAAATATTTATGTATTGTTTCCCTTGTCCCATTTCAGTTTGTGTTTTCTCACTTCAGTTCCCATCAGTAAAGAACAAGTTTATGCACCACACTGTATTTAAGGCATAGGTTTACATTATTATTTGCTGAAAAAGGGTTTCTAGTTTATCTCTTCTTTCATTATTTCTAGAATAATATACCTTCTTAATTCACAAAAAGTAAAATGGAAACGCAACATTATAGGAGATAGGCTAGAGCTGATAATTTCTGAGCCTCCTCCCAGTTGTTTGCATATCTTTTCTTCTCACTTACAGTGGGAAAGATGGATCATCTTCCTGTTTCTCCTTCTCCCATCACCTCTCCTAGGGCCTTCTGATTATACTTTTTTGAGTCCCTCAATTGATCTAGGACCTTAACTATGAACTTAATTTCCTGATATTTCAGGATCTATTGTGTACACACTATCCTTGAAAAATTCTTACTCATGAGCTTGAGTTGCTCTGAAAGTCACAGTTCATAGGCGGATATCAACTTTAAATGTGAAAAGTGTAAATACAAATGATGGTTACGGCAAGCACACAAACTAATATATACTCACATCATTCTGTTGCTTCTGTTAGCTTCTGCAAGTTCACACATTCTGACAGCCATATTCCCAGGAAAGGACCTAAATGTGGTATCCTACCACGTTTCATCAAAAATGAGTTTTACATATGTTTTGATGCAAAATAGCAGAAAGATTTGGGGCGATTTAAATAATTGCTTCTAAATGCCTCCCAACCCAAGTCCATGAAAGGATTCATAAAACTATGTTTTGGGAAAATGATGTTTAACACAATAAAAAATGTTGACTTGGGTTGAGAAAACATGAGAAATATCAAGTCAATAAATAAATGCCAGATGAGTTCTGATACTTTTCCAAATACAGTGACTTCAGTAATAGTAAACTTTCCCTTAATTTATTTTATTCAAAGCTTTTTTTATCTTCAGTTAACACATATGAATATGTATTTCAAAGTTTTTTCAAGATATTGATCAGTTGAATTTGGGTAGAATTTCAAAGATAAGGCAAAGTCCAGAGAAGTGAAATGATATAAAACCTAGGGCATGTAGATTCAATATTAGTCTCAAAATTAAATATACTTAGGAATTCTGTATTTTCCTAATGACTTTTTGTGATATGTAAAATTAAAGATATACCGACATTCATTTCCTTTCTGCTGTTACATGAGTATATGCATTACCTACGAACCATTTAAAATATGCTAGTGTTTGGGGTTCCCTGGGGGTGTAGTGGCTAAGGCTTTGGCACTCTCAATGCTGCGGCCTGGGTTGGATTCCCAGCCAGGGAACCACAAAAAAAAAATAAATAAAAATAAATAAATAAATAAATACATACATACATACATACATACATACATACATACATACAAAATAAAATATGCAAGTGTTGGCAAATGTATTCATCGGATATATCAGCCAGGGTACCACCAGGAGATCAAGAACACCATGGGTATTAGAAAACCCGGAACTTACGGAAATTGGGTTTTACACAATTATTGGAGGAACTCAGGAATGAACAGACCTGAGAGCGTCAGCGGAAAGTCACTGCAGGGCCCGGATGAAGATGTCAGAGCTCAGAGGAAGCTGCTAGAGTGGAACCACACGGTGGGCGGGGTAGATGTCAGTGCACAGTCATTGGCTCCTCGTGGCTGCCATCTGTGCACATTTAAACATCTAGTTGGTCAGCAAGGTCAGAAATCTATGAGGGACCTACCTGGCCGAGGAGCACAGTGAGGCCAAGGGGCAACTCTTCTCTATGACTCGTGCCTAAAACGATGCTGACTTTCAAAGTCCAGCAGATGTTATTTCACCTGCTTCTCGCCAATCTCACAAGTATCTCTTGTGGTCAGTTCTCACCTGGAACCACACAGGGAAGGAAATGTTGGGACGTACTGTGTATTTGCTGCTTAAATGGACACAATACAAAATTACCCACTAACTCCATACCTGCCACCTCTTCAAGGTGAAAGCTGCCTTGATATCAGTGGTATAAATGGTGAACATATGGAAATTGGCTTCTGACTACATGGAGGAGAAGTCAGAGTGCCTGCGACCTTCCTTTTCCAACACAACAATGATAACTTTCCTCACTTAGCAAGGGGACACAGATTATTAATTTAATGGCATTGTGGAGAAAAACACAGTAATAAATAAGGTATAATATTTTTCAGATTGGGTGGAGCTAACGTCTGTGTACATTTTGCTATTCACTACTCTGTCTTCTAGAAGACAATGTGAAATACGCTCTTGCCTTCAGTCAAACTTCCAGGTATAACAGACCATTACTAGAATTTTCTTTTAAATCATTTTAAGGTATCTCATAATTTTATATTATCCTTGTCCATATTGTCCTGTATGATTTATAAAAGATTAATGCATCTATATTTTGAGCGACCCATCATGCCTGATGATTTTAAATATGAAGTCATTCTTTTCTCCTGGAATAATGATACATTTACATTATAATTAACAGCCAAGGAATTCCTTTTTGTGCCATATAATGATGTCTGCCTTCAGCTTGCTTTTCAGACAGTACACAATAAATCACAGGGGAGAAATCTTTATTTTTAATATTCACATTTATGTATTTAATGAATATTATTGAATTTTTCAAGTACTTATTGGAATGGAGGAGAAATATTTGTGCACAATTATTTTATTTTGGTCTTAGAGAACTCCGTGTTTGGCTGGTACTGGCAGGTCAATAATAAGCACTTCTATTAGAAGTCAGTTTCTGGTTTTCAGGACCATTATGCTAGAAAGCTGCGTTTCCCAAGTGAGCTGAGAATTACACAGTTTTATGAAAGAGCGGGCTTTCCTTTGAATGCAATTTTAAGAAAATCTTCAAAGGGACGCATTTAAAGTCTCAAATCAGACCAGAGCACTAATCAGTGTGTAACAATGATTTAGGCAGAGAGCACTGGGCCTTGTTAATTTTCCAGGCCCATTCCGTAGTCTCTTTGCTGTGCATTTCTTTTGATGAGTCAATTTCATCTAGGTGCAGCTTTTTATATTTTAACCACTGTCATAACACTTCTGAAGTTTTAGAAAACGGTGCATACTGATGCTGAAATCTGGCAGTTATCTTCTAACTCTGCATTCCAACCACTAATTTTATGGCTCAGCCTAAATGCTTAATTCAATTTCAAGTATTTTGCATTTATAACACTGCTTAAGTGGCACATCTCTGAATAAAGTAATGTAACTACCTATTTGTTTATGTAGCCTTCACACTTTGGAATAAAAGCGTGCATCAATTTTCAATTATAAATCAAGTTATTTAAGACTCAGAGGTGTCAGGAACAAAAGTTTCCTTGATCACATTTTATCTTGCAGTGTCTTTTAGAAATTTCAAAAGTTAAAATATGAATTTCATAATTTAAAAATGGTATGTACTACAAATGACTTATCAGAATAAATTGTTTTTCTTCCTTTAGTAAATAGCGAGGCATTGATCTGAGAATGTCATGGGAAATTAGAAAGCAGTAACACCAGAATGGCAGATAACTATGATTTATGACTTCAGCAATATGAAGTGGGAATTGATTACCATTAAAATCAATATCAAGATTCATTGACTCAGATATACATAGTGACTACGGCTAAATTGGGAATCAGTGTTTATATCACAGGAACATATATCTCTCTATGGATAAAATTATGCCAATATATCTGGCCATCCTGTTATCACCTATTATGAGAATTCAATCTCAGAGGCATGATAGATATTTTGCAATTTAAAAACCATCCACTGTTGCCTCTAACTCTTGGTCTCTGTCTTGCATCATTAATGATGGAATGTTAGATTATTTAAATCAAAAATAGGTATATGTATCAAATAAAGATGAATCCTAACAACAATTCACTTTGGAATTATTGACGGATCTGAACTACCTTAGAATGTGCCCCGGGGAGGACATCGTCACTGAAACCACAGCACCAACATCCATGGATGGACACCCATCCCATAACAGCCTGAAAGTCTGTAACAGACAATGACAGTATTACCAAATAAAGGAAGTGACAGAGGAGGGAGAGGGTCAACCATGTGGTGATGGAAAGAGAACTAACTCTGAGCGGTGAACACACAATGCAGCACAGAGATGATGTATTATATAATTGTACACGTGAAACCCACGTAATTTTGCTAACCAATGTCACCCCAATAAATTTAATAAATAAAAAAAGATCAGGTGACCTAAGGGGTTAAGCACTGGAGTCGCGTAAGACATACATGTTAGAAAATGAATATAATTCATTCTAATTTGAAGAACTCTGTTCATTTATAGCCTAGCTTATCTAACATGTTCAATTGAATTTTTGAGAAATCCCAGCCTTTTTCACAACTTTTTTCAACTTTTCCCCACACTGTCTTGGCGAGTTTCCCCGCTATTCCATTTGTGATTGTTTTCACTTTAAATTGGATCGCTGTACTTGTGTTTTATGGACTGGCCACATGTCTTACAGATAAAGCGTATTACTTGAAACTCCAGCTCCACTTGAATAGTTTATAAAATATTTATTGAGCACTTGTTATTGTGAGATTTGTAAATAAGACACTTAAAGCAGTGTACATGATGATATTACATCTGGCACACTAAAACCAGCAGCAGCAGCTACAACACAAGAGAAAAGGCAAATAAGTAGAATCATTCCCCAGTGAATGCTTTCTCAATGGTGGTGGTAGAATCAAGAGTTCGCTGAGAATGCCCTGGGAATTATAGTACCAGGGCTAGGAAGCAGGCAGTGAGGATGGAGCTGAGTAATAAGCACCGCGGCCTGCCTCTCTTTCCTCAACAGTGCACTGCTTTAAAGAAAAAAGTGAGAACAAATGATTGCAATAAAATAGTGGTACCCTATACTGCTCTTCCAAAATACTGATCAGTAAGTTGTCATATGTAGCTGATTCTTACATTTATATATTTATTGCCCTCCAAAACTGCTAGATATATCTGCTTTAAGATGCTAGGAGTAAAATCTGAAATCTCTTGTATTCTATGAACAGTGTGTGTATGTATAGATAAATGAGAGAGAGACAATCGATAGGAAGATAGATAGATAGATAGATAGATAGATAGATAGATAGATAGCTTTTTTTAAAGAATTGGCTCGTGAGATTATGGAGACTTGGGAAGTCTAAAGTCTGCTGGTGTAGGCCAGCAGGTTGGAGATTCAGGAAAAAGTTGTGGTTCAAGTCCAAAGTCAGTTTGCTGGCAGAAGTAGAAAATAAGAGCCAATCAGTACCAATGTAGGTGTGTCTTACATGGAATCAATGAAGATACCATAAAATGTTGCAGATTACTAGTTCTTTCTGAAAAATATAACACTTAAAAAATCCTATTAATTTACATCTTTCAGGATTTTACTCTGATTAATAAAAGGCAACACTCAATATAAGTAATGTTAATGCATTTTAATTCATGCACTTTTAATTTCAAAATTAAAAATACAACACTAACATATTTATCCTAGAAGGTGACACATGAGCTCCTCATGGGCCCAGATGTCCAAGGTACATCACTAATTGAAAAGTTGTGAAAGAGCATCTACCAATTGTCCGGTCCTCTTCTAGGGGATGGGGACAGGCTCACCAAAACAGATCCAGTGTCTGCTCTTAGCAGGAACGGAGGCCATTAACAAGCAACATAGCACCATTATATAATTGCAGTTGTGTTAAATATTAGCAAAGAAAGTACATGCTTAATGAATTACATTAGTTGAATTATTGGGGGACAGCTCCAAACTTGTGGGTGTCTTTTACGAACTCTACAGAAAGATGAGGTGTCTGCCTTTGAAATGCCCCCCTTCTAACCTTTAACCTTTAACCGTTCCCAGCTGAGGGAGGAGTTTGTTTTAGGCTTTTCCAGGGGACAAAACACTACAGCGGTTGTGCTGTCAGGACAGGCAAGACCAGTAAAAGCCCATATAGCATTTATAAAATTTTGATATTTAGGTAAAATCAGAGGCAAAGACAGGACTAAGAAAACCCATTTTTTTATTGTTAGACTTACTGGGGTGACATCGGTTAGTAAAAATTACACAGATCCCAGGTGTACAGTCCTACAGGGCGTCGTCTGTGTGCTGCACTGTGTGCTCACCACCCAGTGTCAGTTCTCTTTCCATCACCGTGTATTTGTGTCCCCATCCCTTCCCTCTACCCACTTCCCCTTCACCCTCAGGTCACCACTAAACCACTGACCATGTCCATGAGTTTTTGTTTCTTTGTTGCTTTCAATTGTATGTTGTACATATGAGTGGAATCATAGTTATTGTGTTTTTTCTGCCTGGCTTATTTCACTTAGCATGATGATCTCCAGCTTCATCCATATGTCATAAATAAGAAAACCCACTTTTAAGGTCTAGAGTAAGAATGTACTGGGGAAAAGAGTATGAGAAGCGTATTTGTTGATGGAGAGTTATAAAGCAATAGAGAGTTATCTTTCTAACATAAAATGTGGAGAATATTTTTATAGGGTAACAAATAAGACATACTTTGTGCAATGCTCTCTGATAAACATTAGAATGGTTATGTGTGTTTTGCACCCCAAATAAAGACAACACATTGAAATTGTGGGACTCTGAAATTCAGGTCCTTTTTTGGTCAATTCATTAACCTTTAATTATTAAAGATTTTTTTCCCTACACATAAAACTAAGCGAGTAACCTGAGTTATATTAACAGTTTATCAATAGTTAGCTCGTGACTCCATGGCAAGTCACTTAGACTATGGAAATTTTCACAAATTTCAGTGTTATTCCTCAGTGTACCAGAGAACAATTTTCTAAGCCTTTAGAGACTAAGACAAAGAAAAGCATCACATAACAGTGTAACACAAAAAGATCAACTGCCACTTGATATGAAAATAAATGGAAGGATGGATGGTAGGTGGGTCTGTAAGTAGGTGGACGAAAATGCTAATGATTTTCCTTCTTCAACAACCAGAGAGTAAGATACCCTTATTGCCCTCACGTTTTACCTGGTGGTCCCTAAAATTGTTTCTACTGTTCGTTCATAGCAAGCTCTTATCATATTCCATATTAGTTCCCAGAGTTCTGCTGCCTTATTTCTCTCCTAACCTGACAGTGAATTTCTCTCTCACTCATGTTATTTTCTTTACACATTTTTTATGATGTTTTCTTTTTCTTTTTTTATTTGTTAAATTTTTTAGGGCAACACTGGTTAGTAAAATTAAATAGGTTTCAAGTGTACACTTCTATAACACATTGTCTGCATTGTGTGTTCACTGCCGAGTCAGTTCTCTTTCCATCCCCATATATATGACCCCCTTTACTCTCTTCTTCTACCTCCCCCCTTATCCTCAACCACTAAACTGTTGTCTGTGTCCAGGAGTTTTTGTTTCATTGTTTTTTGTCTTGTTTGTTTGGTGCTTTCAGTTTTATATCCCACATAGGAGTGAGATCGTATAGTTCTCCACGTGTCTGACTTATTTCACTAAGCATGATAATCTTGAGATTCGTGTTCTTTTTTATCCTTAACAAATTGTTAGAGACTTGAACAGCAAAGTAAGATCTGCATTTGAGAAAATCAAGAGAGAATAGTTGTAACTCAGCAGGTGGGTGATGCTGGTGTGAGCTCCCATTTGGAACTTTTCTTGAGCTTTGAATTATTTTTAACTCATTCCTAGCCAATTGTTGTAAAAGGAACCCACAATTACTGCAAACACTGCATTGTGCTTCTGCAGTGGGCACAAATATTTTTGTTTTCTGCTCTGAAGATAGGAATTCCAAAATCTCTTCAAGAGAGTATTTATTGGTAAAAATCACAGAGTAGGAAACCACTATCATCCCTTCCATTGATCTTGCACTGAAATGAATGGAAAATTTCTATTTCAGTATGAGGATTCCGAAAGTGTAGCATGAGCAAGGGATAATAATGCTATTTAATTTTGAGTGATTATTGCTAAATAAAACTACTGGTAACATAAATGTTATTATCCAGGGTGAAAGAAAAATGGACATTGAGTCTGAAATGATAGAAATTAAGAAAAATGAGAAGTGCACTTACAATTACATTTCTAAAACGATGTTGAACTTCATTATAGTGGTATTGGCAGCAGCATTAGAAATCTATAGCTTTGTTAATAAGTCTGCTCCCTTTCATTTCGGATTGACAATATTGGAGACATCGGGATAACTGATAATGCATTTATACTAAACTGTGTCACAAGGTTTGTAGGACAATGATATAGTGATTGAATGTACAAATATAGAAGCATTTGGTAGGTGACATTTCATTTCTTGGGGAATACTTGGCGAGGCAGAGAACATCTTCAATATGCTTCAAACAAAGAGGCACAGAAATTGCATTCAGCAATTGTCCCTCCCACCCAACTTTTAGAGTTGCAAGAATCCTTGGAGAACAACTCTGAAATCCAATACAAATTTAGACTCCAAACCATAGCACAACGTGTCATTGTAAATTATTTAAAACTTCCAGTGAATTCAGTGCAGTGTGCATTCACATCTGTCTTTATAAATAACATGTTTTTTCTACATGTGCTGAATTATAAAAGCCATTCCCAGTTCATCTTGAACAACCCCGTCCTTCTTTCTGACATATTTTTCAGCTACATTATTTTGGAATGATCAACTTACATATCACCCAGAAATATTCAGGCCCTGGGGAGAAGATTAGCGAGAAAACATTCCATTAGCAAGCCCTGCCCACTCAGATGGGGATATTCTACTTTCAACATGTTAAAACTTGTTTACATCACAATAAATTCTCATCTGTGCTGCAACAATACTTCTTCCCAGTTTTCTAAGGCATTTATTTGAATAGTTGACCTGGAAATGCTCCTCAACACAATAATCATTGACAAGAAGGTAATTTTATGTTTGGGTCATGGCCACATGTCACAAGTTTTAATGAATTCAATTAGGTGTTTATTTAGTGATCCCTTATGAAAAAAACAATTAAAAATTGTTTGGCCTTGGAATTTTTTTTCTCATTAGACCATAGTTCTGGAAAGTGTGGTTGTTTTGTACAGAAAATAAATACTTCAAGTCCATGTCTGATGTGTGAACTTTGAATGTTAGCCAGGCACTGGAGCACGTAACAAAGCGGTGACCTTTCCATCCTTCGGTGGTAGCTGCATGTGATCGTAGATGTCCAGGACACAGGTTTGGTATACAGTTATCTAATCATCTTGCTTACTGTGTCTCAGCATGACACTGGTTTGGGAAGAACAGCAACGTTTTTTATTCCATCAGCTAATCAATGAAGTATAGATCCATGTTGTAATGTGATAACAGGTTGCTAATAAAACTGAAATAAATTCAGTACGATGGAAATTCATACTAACCTTAATTATATAGGTTCCTCACTTACGTTGCTGCATATATGAGAATCACCTATATAATGGACATAAGCATATAACCTGTACATTTTTAGGTTTCATAATTATTTCTGGAAAATACTTTATTAATAGCATTCATGATCATACAATCATTGTAGTTGCATATTTTAAGCAATAGATATGTTTTCTTTTTTTCTGAAGGCATAATTACTAATTAATGACTTGTCATTGTTTAAGACTTTATTAAACTTTTAAACATTTAAAACATGTTACAGAACACAATTTCACTCTGTTAAGAAATACTTGCCCTCAAACTTCTAAACTCATTTTCCTGCAATTTTAAAACATCATAGCGATGTATACTTAAGATAATAGTAAAATGTTATTGAGTATATACCTTATATCAGTGGGTATGATTAAATTTAATTAAATGATTCATTCAGATTGTTCCTCTAAAAATCGAAACACATCTATGATCAGTAAGTATAATTCAAATGAAATTTGTTGTCACTGAATTACTTTCAAACCTTGCCTATAGTGTAAATTCTTCAAGTATATAATGAAGGTTTCTGTTGTGACCAGCGTAGAGAGAACGGAACCAGAGGGGAGGCGACGGGGCATGAAGAAACCACACAGACACACACACAGACTTAGCAAAGCTGGGACCGGCGGGGTTGGTTCCCCACGCTCTGATGGAGACACAGAGACCCCGCAGGTCTGCAGCTGGTTTATTTTATATCCCAAGAACAACAGGGGGTGTGACTTCCTAATTGGAAACACAGTTGTCAGTCCCCCATCCTTACGTCCTGAGTCGACAACGTTAGGCTTCCTCTGCCCCGCAGGCCATGGTGCCTTCCTCCTTCCCCTCA